>OVAX01001435.1:0-45475 GCA_900406405.1 Lepidium africanum | reverse complement strand
TTTCTTCAAGTCGTCGCCGTCGATTCGAGAGGAAAAGGAAAGAGTGGCCACGACTTTTTTTCTTTTTTTCCAGCCTATATGAGACTTACACGTATGGGTTCTTAAAATTTCTTAAGTTTTTTATTAAGAAACGGTTCTAGACAAATATATTTTTGATTTAATTTTAATTCATTAATTCCTAAGAACCTCTCTTATAACCCTTCTTTGGAGCTGCTCTAAGTGAAACTGTTTTGGAGCTGATGTGAATTGGCAGAATTTGTTAAGTGCAAAGGTAATATCAGGCTTTTTGATATCATGAGATACATCATTTTCCCAACAAGTCTTTGATATTGTTCTGGTTCATCACTATCTAAGGATAGCTTAATACGTGGCTCCATCGTAATGTTTGATGGTTTACAAGCTAATAAACTAGATTCTTCAAGTAGTTCCAAAGTATACTTTTTTTGACAAATTGAAATTCCTTTTGAATTCCTCGTTATCTCCAGACCAAGAAAATATCTTAGAATACCCAAATCTCTCATTTTAAACTGATTGTGCAAGGCTTTCTTAAGGTGAATACATCTTCATCATTATTAGAAACGATGACTATATCATCAACATAAACTAACACTGCAATGTACTTGCCTTTAACACTCTTAATAAGGAGTATGTGATCCGTATAAGACTTCTTAAAACCAAGAGACTGCAAGGTGTTGCTAAACTTTAAGAAACACTATCTTAATGCTTGTTTTAATCCATAAGAGGGATTTGTGAGCTTACAAACTACATTTTCTGGTAAAACTTCTCCTTCTCGTGGTGTATATCCTGGTGGCAAAGACATGTAAATTTCTTCATGTAAATCTCCATTCAGAAATGCATTTGATACATCAAGCTAAGTAAGACTCCATCCCTTTGCTGCATCAACTCCAATCAAGGTTTTAATTGTAGTTATTTTAGCTACATGTGAAAAAGTATCAACAAAATCTACTCCTTCCTTTTGAGTAACCCCTTAGCAACCAACCTCTTTCTGGAGTTTCATTTGCATTCAATTTGGTTTTATAAACCCACCTACAACCTATATAGCTCTCTTTCCTTTTGGTAAATAACAAACTATCCAAGTCCATGATTCCTCTAAAGCTATCAATTCCTCATTCATTGCTTGTAACCATTCTCTGAAATTCTTGGCTTGAGAGAAACTAGTAGGTTCAAAGAAAAGACTTACATAGCATATGTAAGATTTATATTCTTTTCATAGGTGATTGTAAGTCAAGTAGTTAGCTAGAGGAAAAGGCAAGTCAATTTCTGCGATTCCACAGTAGTAATCATGGAGATACTCTTGAGTTTTCTGCTTTCTCTTTCTTTTTTTTGGTTGTAGGGTATTGTCTGTTACATCCTTTTTTTTATTTGTTGATCTGGAGTTGATGACGAAGGTACATCATTTGCTGCATCAATATTTTCTGAAACTGATGCAGCATGTTTGTTTTGGTGAGTACTATTTTGAGTATCTGATACATCTTTCTCACACCCCACTATTTTGAGTATCTGACACATCTTTCTCACACCCCACTTATTTTGTAGGGAATAAATCTGCTAGCTGGATTTGTTCTCTGTTCAGTAAAGGAAAGATGTCTAAATGAAATTTAACATTTCGTGAGATATGGATCTGATTTGTTTCAAAATCCAATAATTTGTAGCCCTTGATGCCCACAAGATAACCAAGAAATACATGAGGTTTTGCTCTTGGTTGGAACTTATGCCTTCGATTTGTAGAGGTTGAAACATAGCAAAGACAACCAAATACCTTTAAAGCTTGATAATCTGGAACCTTTGAATTCAACACTGGTTAAGGAGAAATGTTCTTGAGCAGTGTTATTGGTAATCTATCGATAAGAAAGACTTGAGTGAGAACACAACCTCCCAATACTTAAGTGGCATATTGCTTTGAAACATGACAGAGCGGCCACGTTCAATATGTGCTAGTGTTTCCTCTTTATGACTGAATTTTGCTCAAAAGTTTTTGGATAGCTGTGATAAGATCGAATTCCTTTTGATCTAAACAAGGCTTCAAATTTTAACTCTGGTGCATTTTTGGACCTAAGACCCTTTACAACTGCTTGGTATTGCGTTTCTATCATTGTAAGGAATGCTGGAAAGACTTGCAAAACATCACTTTTTAAACGCATTAGATAAATCCAATTCACACGAGAAAAATCGTCAACAATTGTAAGGAAATATCTATAACCTTCAAGAGTTGAAATAGAGAAAGGACCCCAATCATCAATATGAAGCAAGTCAAAAGGATTTATGCACATATTATTCAAAGAATCAAAAGGCAAGTGTTTATATTTTGCCAAATGACAAATACCACAATGAAAACTATCTTTATTTTCTTTATTAATTCCCAACAAGTTCATCCATGAATCAACTTTACTAATAGCAGGTTGACTTAATCTATTATGCCAATTAGAAGAATTAACCAAAAGATTTGCAGAAAAGGGAAAACTTTGAACAATCTTATTTGAAAAAGAAGTCTTATCCAGAATGTAGAGATTCAAAATTTGTTCAGCTTGTTCAATCATCAGCCCCTTGATAGGCTCCTGGATCACACAAGTAAGAGGGTCAAAAATAACATGATGGTTTAAATAAGTAGTGAGTTGACTCACACTAAGCAAACTCAGTCTAAAATCTAAAATATATATAAACGTTCTTAGGAACAAGATGATAATTTATTTTAACTTCACCAATAACTACAATTTGAATATTTAAACCATTTGGTAAAGTCACTGATTTATTTTTCATACCAGTCATATGAATAAACAGATCTTTCTCATGAGTGACATGGTGAGTTGTACCACTGTCAACAATCCATGATTGAGAGGAAAGAAATGAACATGTACTTCTCACACCTACAAAACACTACAAGAATATTGGGTATTTATAGCATATCGATATAGCGTTTTGGTAATTATGCTATGATTGTAGTATCTTCGAGTTTAAGATAGCGGTTGTGTTTATGTGAACGATATCTTATACTAATATTTGTAATCACGTTTGTTTAATTTTTTTCTAATACAATGTAATTTTTAATAGAAAATTTATGTATAAAAATGTTATCAAAAGTGTTAAGCGGTAAAAAAACATATGAGCGGGACTTTTAAAAAAATTTGGCTCCAATAAATTTTCCCAAATCGCAAAAGACCTAAATATCTTGTTCCTCTTTTGGTACTCTTTCTTCAATTTTCAGAAACTCTTTCTCTCCTACACAAATTTCTTTGTTCTCTCTTTCTCTTAATTTCTTTTGCTCTTCATTTCTCTCTTTTTTTTCACCAAAAATCAAAATCAAAGTAGACTATAGATTTGGATCTGCTCCTTCAAACCCTAACAACAAGACCAATTGCTATAGACGATGTTAGTTCTCTTTGTAATTATGTGACGTAGACGGTGAAGAATCTCGGCGGTGGCTATGAGAGGTGTCAATTTCAAGTGGTGAGCTAATAACTGATTCCAATTTTAAGGGCTTCTCGCTCACTCAGGTTTCTCCATCTCTTAACCTTTACTCATTTCTTTTTGTGATATTTTTGCCATTTGAGGTTGTTGATGTAAGATTTGGCAGCTCGCGGAGGATTTGTCGTCCTCTTCCTTTCTTCATTGTTCTTTTCAGGTACATATTCCCAGAATCTGACCTTTTTCTTCTCTTTTCAACCTGATTCATTTTTTCTTCTAGGTTCGTAGATTATTAGAAGGTAATCGGTAAAATTTTCCTTTATAGCATGTATATAATCATCTAGTTCATGAGTTTAATCGTTAGATAAAGTTTCTGAGATTGTTCTGTCTCTTCTCCAACTCCTCCTTGTGTCGCAGCGGTTCAGACTTTCTCTTATTCTGCTTCATCCGCTATCGATTTTTTCTCTCTTTGTACTCGCCTCAAGGTAAACTTAGAATAATCTGCATACTTACGTTGTTGTTAAGATCATGTGGTTTCTTGAAATTTGGAATCTTTGAGAAAGTAGATTTGATAAAAATTCTGCTTGAGATATCAAAATGTGTTAAAAGTAGATTTTAAGCTTTGTAGTTAACATGTTAATCTGTGATTAATAAAGTTCTTGTGGATGTGTAAGTGTTTTCTTAGTTGAATCTGGGTGAGTTTTTCTTTCATGCTTTGTAGTTCAGAATTTATGTGTTGCATTATTTGGTAATTGCTCTTTATATATGAAATAAACAACTCCAAGAGCTGGATAGATCAAAAGAAATGTAAAAGATCTAGAGTCGATAGCATATCACATGTATTATATGGGTCTTATAGCTCTAATTTCTGCAGAGACAAGTAAGGTTTTCTCTCGTTTGATTGTTTGTTTTGAAGATTTGAATGCGTATTCACAGATGCATGAAAATGGCAAGTGTTCATGACATAGCAGAAGGTTAGTTCTTTCACTTTTAAAGACTATATAATCAGGAAATTTCTTTTATCATGAGGTATTTAGTCTGAGTTTGATTATTGTTGTTGAGCAGCCATTGTAGAAGACATTACACCTTCTTGTGGAATCTCAAAAGAAGAGAAAAACCAAAGAGAAAGTGAAGCACTTGAAGGTGAGCAAATTGCTTTAATCATGATTCACTATATTTGAAGACCCTTGGCATGTCAGATGCTTGTCTTGCAACTTTGGCTTTAGAAGGTGAGGCAGGTACATTATTTTTCTACTCTTGATAGCCTATTAGGATTAGCTGTACTTATTTAGGATTTAGTGGATAGTTTTACTACTCTGATCATGCTCTTGATGTTTCTTACTTTTCTAATTGTTGCTAGTTAATGATAATGTGAAGGATCCTAACACATCTATCAAAGAATCAGTGAAGTAAGTTTTATGCCACTGAAATATAAATCCATGTGTTTCCTCTTTGTTGTACATCAGAATTCCTATGATTATAGTTAATATATTGATGCTTAGACCTGAGTTTTTTCCTTAACTTATGTAATTATCAATGCTTATAAGAACAGTTGCTCATGGAGATCTTGAAGTTGAACTTCCCATTGAAGAGGTCCCCTTATTACAGGTAAAGGTACTCACACATTCCTCATATCATAAACATTGAATTGTTTGTTAGTCAAATATGTAGTTTAGTAACCATCATTCTTGCTACATGGTACAAAATCTTTGCAATAACAAAGTTTTTTTTAACTGACATAGGAGACTGTTTTCTGAAAGTTTGAGTATGGAGAAAGATTTTTTATTCCGAGTCTGAGGTCTAGTTTGTGTATGTGTAATATTTTAGTTAGTACCTCTTAAAAGAGTCAAGTGGCGTACAACTACTTGTTTCCTTTACATTTTCGAGCTTTCTTTTGTTTCCTTGTCTCACTGATTTCCTCTATTTTGTGCAGCTACTTGTGGGGCTTGTGAGTTCTTTTAGAGACAAAGGGAATAAGGTGAAAGATGATTCTGTCAGATCAGAGGCAAACATTTCTCTTACTATTGTTGAATAGATTTTTGTTTATGATAGGAGGTAGAGCAACTGAAGAAATTTAGCATGATAGAACATGTCTTTGTAAATTATCATTCTTATTGATATTGTTTTTGTAAATTACAATTGGTGTTTTTGAAATTCATAATTCTAAAATTAAAATCTAAAATCCAAAATCTATTTTAAATCGATCAAAATATGAAAATAAATATTGTGATTAAATAATAAAAAACAAATACTATTATACAATTTTTAATTGCAGATTAAAATGCGCTATAGTATACATATAGTAGCAGTACAGAAAACCGCTATTTAAAGTGTATAACCTATTATGATGGGGCAGACAGAGCGCCTAAAAAACGCTATGATATCCTATGATAGTGTTTTTCGGGCGCTAAGAAAGCATTTATTTCTTGTAGTGAAATGAAGAGTAGATTTCGAAAATATAATACTTGGTGATGCAGTTATCGTTCCTTTATAAGTGGAAGGCTGATAATTCTGACTTGCTGGAAGTGATAGCTGAGAATTGAAGTAAGAAATCACTCCCTCAATCTGGTAATTAGACAAAATTTTTAGCATTCCTATAACTCATATTTCATGATATGCAGAGTTCTTGTGAGTGATTTAAGCCACTGTTGACTTATTTTGACCTTGTTTCTGCTTGTACTTGAACCCAGGTGGATAATAGTAAATTTTAAAACACTTATCTATAGTATGACCTGTGTATCCACAATGACTACAAGTTGTCTTTTGGTTCTTCTGATTAGAGATAGCAACATTGATAAGAGTTTTTGTCACATTCTTTTCTGCAAATTAATAAGCTATATCATTTGGAATATTCGTGATGTTTCTTTGGCTATGATCTTGATCGAGCATATTATACACCTTAACTAAGTCAGGTACTTTCTTCTGCGTAATAATTTGGCTTCTTGCATTTAAATACGACTCATTCAGTCATGCAAGAAACTTTATTACCTTTGTATGATCTAACTTTTTGGAGATCTTCTTGTAACATTGACAGATTCTGCAAGTACTAATACACTCAGCTCCTTCAAGTTCATTCCACAGTGTTTTGAGTTTGGTGTAATAGGTATATAAGTCCATTGTTCCCTGTTGCAGACTCCAAATTTGATGTGTCAACTGATAAGATCTTGGCAAATTGGTAATATGAAACCTCACTTGCAAATCTTTCCAAATCTCAGATGCATCTTCAACCGCAAAATACTTCCATATATTTGCTTATTAACATAGTTTAAGATCCACCATTTTACCATAAAATTGCATCTTGACCAAATTTTGTAGTGTAGATGCGTAATATAAGCTCTCAGAAGGCTTCCATCAATAAAGAAGATCTTATTCTTTGCATCTAAAGCTTTCTTCATAGCGATACTCCAAGTAGTATAATTCATTCCATCTAGAATTTTCGTGATAACCGGAGCTCAGTGATAATCTCCACTAGTAAGGTAATAAGGTGAATGTTGAATACCTTTGAAATTGAAGTTCTCTTGAGATGAAATTTGAGTCTCTGAACTCGAATTCCCAAAGAGTTTCTTCGAAACCACCGATGCTTGATTTTGCGCAGCTTCTTGCTCCGATGATTCCGATCTTGCCGAACGAGTTGACTTAGTTGATAATGTCAATTTCTTCGTTGTTGCCGGTCTTTTACTTCATTTACGAAGAATAACTATGGTTTTACCAAAGATTTCAGCAGATTGAAGAAAAAGAGATAAACAAATTTCAGTGAAAACAACTGATATTCACAAAGAAAACAATGAAATTGAATCCGTAAAGTAGATTCCGATCAACAATCAGATGGAGAAAGAAGTGGATCGATGTCGCGCTCTGATACCATATCAGAGTACTCGAAAAAGTAGAAACAAAGAAGATAGTTTAGAGAAAAAAAGTTCGATGAAGAACTTTTATTAAATAGAAATAGAATCCAAAACCGTTTTTTTGTAAAGAGAATAGTTAACAGAACCGGATAAGACTTCAATCAATTGAATTGAAATGAACCAAACGATTAAACCAAATGAAACTAATTTGATTAATACTCCGATTGGAGTGGCAAAAGTTTTATCTTATCCATGTTTTGTTGGTTTATGAGTGTTTGGTTGTCTCTTCAGTAACTTTGGCGAAAGACCCAAAGTTGCAGACTTTAGTAACTCATGCTAACTTCTTATACCTTCCTCTCAGCGCGAGCTTTTTCATCTTTGATCACTAACTCCTCCTTAAACCCTAATCAAAACCCTTCAAATGCCGCCAAAATTCCCCAATTTAGGGAAAACGGAGGACTTTCTGATGTTCCGATTAAGGTTTCAACTGCTCCATGGATGAAAGGGCCTCTCTTGCTTCGGCCCGATGAGATTCTCGATACTTCCTATCATCATCATCACGAGAAAAGGATCAAGGCACATAAACAAGTTGAAGAGAAGACGTTCAAGGCGTTGAACCGTAGAGAGAGCGGTGTCAGGGGAAAGAAAGCCATGAAGAAAATCGTCCGTAACGTTGAGAAGCTCGACGAAAACAGCGATTCAGAAGATACCCAGATATATGATTCAAGCGAATTTGAGTCCTTAGATCGAATTGCGGACAAAATTGAGCTGGGGAGGCAATTTGGCGGGAAAATGCCTTGGGATAGAGAAGAAGAGAGGTTTATAATGCGGAGGGCAAAAAAGGAGAGAGTTCCGACGACGGCTGAGCTTATCCTCGACGAAGGATTGTTGAATAGACTGCGACGTGAAGCTTCACAGATGAGAAAATGGGTGAATGTGAGAAAAGCAGGAGTTACAGAGAGCGTTGTGAATGAGATTAGATCGATCTGGAAGTGCTATGAGCTTGCAATGGTGAGATTTGATGTTCCTCTTTGTCGGAACATGGATCGAGCTCAAGAGATCGTAGAGGTTTGTTTCGTTAGTCTTTACTTTCACTAATCTGTTGAAATCTTCTGAAATAATTTATCATGTTTTTAAGAATAGATGAAGACTGAAGGCTTGGTTGTGTTAAGCAAGAAGGAATTTCTCGTTGTTTATCGAGGACCACCGACTTATTCAACAGAGAAAACCAAGTCTACGGGACCAGATGAGATTAGCTCATCATTGTACGAGAGAGAAGCTGATAGGGTATTGGATGGTTTGGGACCTCGATATCTGGATTGGTGGATGCGCAGACCGTTTCCAGTTGACGCTGACTTGCTTCCTCAAGTGGTTAATGGTTATAGAACTCCATCTAGACGTTGTCCACCAAACACTCGAGCAAAGCTAAGTGACGAAGAGTTTACATACTTGAGAAACATTGCTCAAGCTTTACCATTTCATTTCGTCCTCGGTAATTTCCCTTCTGTAGTTCTTGCGTATGTGTTTGATACAGAGCTAAGCTTCAGGGAGAGTGATTGTGTGTGATATAGAGTTATCTTTGCGTTGGTTTTTATAATTGCTGCTCTTTTTGCGTTTGCTTATGATTTTCTTCTTAAAACTCTTTAACAGTTTTTCTTCTTTCTAATTTGTATAGGAAGGAACCATGGGCTTCAAGGTTTAGCTTCTGCTATCGTGAAACTATGGGAGAAATGTATTATTGTAAAGATTGCAATCAAATGGGGAGCTCTCAATACAAACAATGAGGAAATGGCAGATAAATTGAAGGCAATTCCTTTTTTCTTAAGGCCAGTTTCTGGATACATTCAACATCAATGTGGCTGATGCAAATTTTTGGGATCTATCCATTTTTTCAGCATCTCACTGGAGGAGTTTTGATACTGCGCAACAAATACTTGATAATACTTTACAGAGGGAAGGACTTCCTTTCTGATGAAGTTGCCGATTTGGTTGATGACAGAGAGAGGTTACTCAGAAGATACCAATATTATGAAGAAACTAAACGTGAGAGCGATATAGAAATCTTGGAGAAGGTGGTAAAAAATGGTAAGCAGTTGGAAGAAACAAGCAAAACTGGAACATTATTAGAGTTTCAAGAACTTGAAAGAAAATTTGGGGAAATGGAGACGAGAAACCTGGAAAGTGAAGCTGAGAAAGCAAAACTAGAAAAAGAACTAAGGAGCCAGGAACACAAGCTTTCCATTGTAAGCCTTTTAACTTCGAGAATTGAATCTTTCTAAAATTCTCTAACATAAGGTCCAATGGTTGCTCACCTTTTTATTTGCAGCTAAAATCGAAGATTGAAAAGTCAGCAATGGAGTTGTCCAAATTGAATTCTTTATGGAAACCATCTGAGCGAGATGATGACATCGAGATACTGACTAGTGAAGAGAGAGAATGCTTAAGAAAAATAGGGCTGAAGATGAACAGCAGCTTGGTTCTTGGTAGGAGCCACCATATCCATTTGTGGCTTCTTCTTGTTCCTTATCTAATGGGATTCAATAAAATAGATTTCAATATACTATATGGTTAATATCTAGGTAGAAGAGGAGTCTTTGATGGTGTGATGGAAGGTCTGCATCAGCATTGGAAGCACAGAGAGGTAGCCAAAGTGATCACAATGCAGAAGATTTTCTCGAGAATTGTTTACACAGCGAAATCACTTGAAGCAGAGAGCAATGGAGTACTAATCTCAATTGAAAAACTTAAAGAAGGGCACGCGATACTCATCTTCCGTGGCAAGAACTACAAACGCCCTTCATCAAAACTGATGGCACGTAATCTTTTGACGAAAAGAAAGGCGTTACAAAGATCTGTTGCAATGCAGCGAGTTGGCGTAAGTGAAATGAATGGTTTTTGTTCGAGAAAATGTTGTGAACCTCATATGAATGATCTTTTCTATGCTTTGCTTTTCATTATGGCAGTCACTGAAGTTCTTTGCTTTTCATTATGGCAGTCACTGAAGTTCTTTGCTTACCAGAGAGAGAGAGCAATAGAAGATTTGAAGGACAGATTGTTAAACCTTCAAGACTCTGGTTCTGAGTTGTGTTGATGCAAAAATTGATAGCTGGAGTTTTCTTTTTAATAAGGCAGATATGTAACGCAGTATATATGTCTCACTCGACTGGATCACATATTCTCACTTACTTCTGGTATAGTTTTATGAATTTACTCATATATTTATTGAGTAATTTAAGTGCCTAATGTCTATGTATATATATCATGTAATGTCACATTTTCTGAGTCGATATATGTAAATCCTGCTAAATGCAACTTCCGTAAGATTTGGCAGTACAGTAGGTTCGAGATGATTGATATCCTAGGTGTTACATCTGTTGAAAAAAGTTAGTGTAATTTAAAGTTTAACTGTCAAAAAAAATAGAAACATGTTGTATATATTTAGTGGAAATAGACAGCCTATGAAAGATGAAGGCAGCCTGACGTGGTAAGCAACTATTGGGTCCCAACAAGCAAGTTGTAGTTAAAGTGAGGCTCCTGACTTCTTGATTGGATTTGTTTGAAGGATCGATGCAAATTTCCCATACTTTTTCTAAAGTTTCTGTAAATTTACCGAACTTTTGTTGTCTAAAAGATTCTTGTACAGCAAAAAAGTTTTTTTTTGTCATATGCTGTATAATATATACTCGCTCGTTGATCTTCTTTATTTATTTTTATTTTTTTGTCAAAAAAACTAATTCATTTTATTCATGATGAGATGCATATACAATCCGAATATTCCAGTTTTAATTTTTCGACTCCAAGTTCAAAAATCGGTATTCTCTCTTGCAATTTCCTCATCGGAAGCTGGAAAATCATTGTTTCTACAGGTTTTCCAGATTTCTGATAGTGATTCTTCAGTTGCCTACCACTGTGAAGGAAAAAGTAGACCAATTTCGGGACCTATATTGCATTCCAAGGTGTTGAAGTTTCTTCGATCTAGATCTTGCTGGTGGAGTTAATGGCAATATTCATCGGATACCGCTTTATCCAATAGTATTTGGTAGAGAGGATTGATGCCTAACTGAGAATCACGAGCAGAGCGTATCAGGGTGACAGTTTCCGGTAATACTTGTCGGAGTTTGCATGTCGGCTTCTCTGAAGACTCGCCATGTAGCTGCCCACGTGGAAGATATGCAACTGAGCTTTCTAGCTATGTTTATCCATCTTGTAACTGAGTTTTTGGCCTTTTCGTCCATATGTCTAATACTCATAGCCCATTAGACATAATCAATAAAGATATTAAACGACATAAAAAAAAAATTAGAGCAATACAAAATGGGCTTCAACCAAAGCCTTTTTTGCTAAAGAGTCATCAATACAATTGAGATGCGTTTAATGTTAGAAAAGTCGATAAATTGAAATATGTTGATAGGTATAGCTTAAGATCGAATGATTGAACTAGCTGTAGAGAGTATGTGAAGAGATTGAGATGCTTGATCTCGAGCTCACATGCATGGTAGAGAGCTGATGTCACTGCAAGTCCTTCTGTCATTAATGGTCTTTTAGTGAAGCTTCTTATTGTTGTCGATCTCGCCAATTCTCTTCCAAATATGTCTTGAAAGTGCCTTCTGAGACATGCAGTTAGAGAGTTGGAGTCCTACGCAGCATCGGTCCAAATATTAATAGAGTTCACGTGTTGCTCTCGAGGTAAAGTCTGAGCACTTTGGATTTCTTGATTGGGAGTATGTAGTTGTAAATCATGTCATTCTTTTGCTTCTTTTATACCTTTAAGACATGTTTCCCAGGGTGTTACTGCTCGATTTTCATATTGGAATTTGTTTCTTGATGTTCACAGGGACCAACCATGAGAGAATCGAAGCATATTCGATACCTGAAAGTGGAAGGCAGACTAGACTTGTACTCTGTCCCAAGATAGAGCTGAAACTTGCGAGAGGTAAGATATCAAATGTGTCGTTTAGGGGAATTAGATTCCATACCTCACGAGCATAAGAACGATGGAATAGAATATGCTCGATTAATTATGGTTTGTTACATCTTTTGCAGCAACTAAATTCAACAATCTTCCTTTGAAGTAGGGCTTCTCCCGTTGATAGCACATTATGAGCAGGTTTTTATAGGAAAAACTTGATTTTGAGAGAAAATTTTGCTGTCCAAACGGTTTTGTTCCAATTCAGGTCACATGATAGAGGATTAAGCTCTTCAGCCTGATTTGATAATGAGTGACATGTATGGTATCTTGATATCACATTGTAACACCATTGGGGCTAGGTAACCAAGCGAATTTGTCTCTTGATCAATGAGAACTTGATTTGATGAATAGAATTTCTTTTGCTAGGAAAGAGAGCGTGCACTCTAATTTCTGCAGATTCCAAGATGTCGTATTGTCATCAAAGAGGTCTGAGACTTTAAGATATTTTTGGTGTTTATTTGGTGGTCATAAGCATACAGTTTGGAGGTGACAAGATACTCCATGAGTCTCTCCATATAGGTATTTCTCTTCCATTCCCAAGAATCTTCCCAATGTTTTGTTGTAGGAGAGTTCTTCATGCCATCACATTTCTCCAACCATGTGAGATATGTCCCGACATTTGGTGTTCAAGGATAGGCTTTCCCGGTGAGTATTCACCCATCATGACCCGTGCATATAAGCACTCAAGATGTTCCGGTATTTACCAGCCTAGTTTTACTTATAATGTTTTATTAAAATCTTAAATATCTCAAAATCTTAATCCACCTTCCTTTTTCTTCCTTGCAATTTTTTTCCAGTATTCCCAGCAACAACTTTTTTTCCAGAGAGGAGTTCCACCAAAACCGGGTTAGGGCTGATTGAATCTAAGAGACTAGGATGGCTGATAGCAATAAGCGGCTCATAGAATAAGCCAGAATTGCTAAAAGAACAGATTGTGGCATAACTTGCTTCCTTGCTTGTGATTAATGTTTTCTATACCAACTAGATGCCTTTTTCATGATTCTTTCCACAATTTGATTGAACATATCTTTTTTCTTTTTTCCAAACATTTCAGGGTGACTGAAGCATTTTCCAATTCCTCATTTTCTACTGATGGAGTTTTATAATGCAAAGGTGATAGTAGATTTGAGTTTTTTGATCATCTACCTTGACATTTGGTCATAATCTTTTAGAATTTCTTTCAAAAACTTACAACTTTTATCATTTGAACTGCATAAAAACATCATGTCGTTCACAAAGAGTATGTGTTTGATACACGGGCTTGCCTTAGCTACTTGGATCCCCTTTAATGGCCATCTTCATTAGCTTTTTTGCACAATCCCGATAGAACTTCGCTGCATATGATAAAAAATGGGGAATGAGTGTGAGACTATTAAAATACACATCATAATTTACTTAACCCATTTTTCATGAAAACCAAATTTCTCTAAGACAACTTCAATAAATGGCCATTCGAGTCTGTCGTAGGCCTTATTCATGTCAGTTTTAATGACCATTCCGCAACGTTTCTTTGCGTGGAACTGTTTTAAGTAATGTAGAATTTTATGAGTGATCAAGACATTGTCTTGAATATCTCTTCTCGGAACAAACGCAGATTGAGTTTCAGATATAATTTGGTCTATTAGTGGTTGTAGTCTCTTCGTTAAGATCTTTAAAATAATCTTGTATTTCACGTTGCGTAGTTATTCGTCTGTAATCCGCAATTGTCAAAGGGTTATCCAATTTTGGGATTAGTACCCCATGTGTATAATTTGAAGTCCTAGGCATAGAGCCGAATTCAAATAATTTTCCAATTTCTTTTATGATTTATTTCCCAATATGTGATTCGTTATCATTGAAAAAATCAGAGGAGAAGCTGTCGGGCCCAGGAGCTTTTCCATGGTGAATTGCAAAAACAACAGCTTTAACATCCTCGGCTGAGGAAAGGGATGTAAGACTTTCATTCATCTCATTTATCACTCTTCTTTGGATTTGCTTTTTAACTATCTCTCCAATATCAACTTGCTGGGTTGTGAAGAGTTTTGAAAAGTAACTGGTAATAACATCACTTCATCTTCTTTATAGACACATTTTCCATTTTCATCTTTTATTACAGAGAATATGTTTTTGCTCTTCTTCCTTTAGTGATAGAGTGAAAGAAGCACGAGCTACGATCTCCAAGTTGCAGCCACATGGTTATGCTCCTTTGCTGCCAGTACTCTTCTTCTAGCTTGTATGCTTTCTTGAGCTCATTAGTAATCTGATTTATTATTTCCAAGGGATCTATGGATCATTCATTGCCTTATCTAGGGTTATCTTGATTTCATCAATCAGTTTTTGTTGTTTATCTTTTTTGAGTCCTCTTCCATTGAATTATGGCTTGTCGACATGCTTTATTCTTATCTCAACTAAGCAACCTTGTTTCTCCTACCATATTTCTTTAAGTAGTTGTTAAATTTCCTTGTTGTGTCTCAGGGTTCTATCAAATATGAAAAGTCATGCATGCTTCTTTTTTTGCATTCGAGAATAGGGAGATACCTAGCTTGTGATCCGATCCTCCATAGTAGAGGTACTCACATCTTCCTCTTATAAACGTATCAAACCACGACTCATTGGCTAAAGCCCTGTCTAGCTTGCAAAAGATTACGTGGTGGTATCTATGTCCTCACCATGAGAGAGAATTTTTGGAATGTTGAATGTTGTATAGGTCATTCTCCACAAGGAGATGTCTGAATTACAGAAAAGAAGCTTTGGTTCTGGCTGGACCTCCATGTTTTTTTGCATCACAAGTCATCTCATTGAAGTTACCCGTTAAGAACCAAGGTTCTTCTCTCTCACCAAAGATATTTGTGATATTCTTCCATAAGTCTTTGCGTTTTGATTTTTTTGGTTCCCCGTATAGGAATGTGGCATAGAGCCTTCCTTGACTCTGATTTTTTGTGTTAATGTAGTTGTGTTTTGACTTAAGGAATTCAACATCATGCTCCTTGTTCTAAAGGAGGGCTAAGCCACCTCTACTACCAGCTGCGGGAGGAACTATCTCATGTTTTTAGTATTGGAGATTCTCTAAGGATTTGAGAACAAATTTTGTTGGATTTCTTGTCTCCATGAGGAAGAAAAAATCAAGACAAAACTCAGCATGTATGTCCTTGATTCGATGAATTGTCAGGGGATTCCCCAGTCCTTGACAATTCCAGCTTGCCATGGCTAAGGAAGAGGATCCTACATGTCGCGAAAATCCATAGCTTGTTTCAGAGAGCTTGGAGTCCTTTTCTTGTTGGGTGCTCTTCTAGGATTTGGAGAGGTGTACAACTCACAGGAAATAGCTGATGATTCTGTTCCAAAGGATGACTGTCTTTATTGTTAATTCTTACACTTGCTGGGAAAACTATAAGTAGCTTTTGGAGTTTTGGATTTGAAATGTGTTTATTTTCTTGAGTTTACCCCTGACATTAATTATCCTTGGACTAATTTAAGGCTTCTTCCTGATTGGTGGCCCCACGTTTCTTCTTTGGTAAAATTGAATTACGAATAGGTTTCTGCTGACTAGTAAGGCATGATTCATTGGCAAAATCGACCGGAGGGCCAAAGCGCATAATAGTTTAAAATCTTTCAGGTATAGGTTTTGGTAATTCAATAGATTATTCTTGGTTAATTCTCCGCATGTTTTCTTTTGTCATTGTAATTGCAGTCTGCTCGAATTGGACTATCTCATGAGCTTGTTTGACCCTCTCCTTCCTTACAACACTTTCATTAGGGTCTGCACAGTGAGAGTATGTCACATTTACATCACATAATTCCCCTCTAGCTGAGTCTAGAGCTTCCTTAGATATTTTGGGAGAAGGAGTTTTGGCTCCTTTCTCGTTACTACCATATCTTATAGATAGTTCATGCCTTAGATCCCTTTCATTGGATCTGGTGGCCTTTGATGGAGACAACATTGATCTATGAGAACTCTCAGGTTTCTGATGAGATTTTGAGTTATTATTAACTTTTTGCCATCTCTAGTTTTCTTTGTTTATTGATACATTTCCTGCGGGTTCACGACTACATGGATTATACTGTTAATAGTGGGAGTTGCTCCTCCTTTTATAACCTTCTTCTTTATTCTGTGAATAGCATTCTTTAAAGGAGGTTCTCTCATCAGATTTGAAAGTGGGAAGGTCTCTTCTTCTAGAATCAGAGGGTTTTGAGTATCAATTTTCAGAGCAACTTCGGATCTCATGGCAGAGTCTTTTTCATTAATAACAGTAGTTTTCTAATTTCTCATAAATTAGACTTGTAGTGACTTCTTCCCTATAGAGGAATTTGAGCCAATGTGTCTTATTGTCTCTTCTATCCATAGGTGTAAGGGTAGACATTGAATCTTGATCCAGAATGGGATATGTGATGGGAAGGCGTTAGTGATAGTAGAATCCCACTTTTGCAAGATTATCATCTATTTTGCAATATGGTCGGGTTGATTCTGAAGGACAAATTTCATATCATCTTCCGAGGCGAATTGGAACTAGAAGAGGCCATATCCTAGGTCTGCTCCAACTAGTTTTCTTGCTAGATTATAGTGCTCAGCCCTAAAACAAATGAGTGACCAAAGTCTTTGGGACTTAGGATTGGTCAGTCTTCCTATCAGAGTGAGTGAGTGAAGCTGTGAGACTGATGGGTTCTCACGTGAGTATATCTTGATTCTTCCTGATCTTGGTGCTTGATTGTTTGTCGTAATACTTTTTCGTTAATCAACTATTAAATTAAAAAAGATTCTCAAGGTTTAAAAGAAAGTTTTTAATTGACCCAGTCAATATAAAAAATTGACCCATATAAAATTGATAACCCAATCAAACTATTGACCCCTACAAAATTTAACTTTAAAATAAGTCATTCCAGTAAGAGTTTAAGCTCAATAACATATTCTATTCTACGTATATAATAAGTTCAACAAAATCTATTTTAAATAAATATAAAATAGAATTATAGTTAACCCAAATTTAGTCGTTAAACCTGGATTTTTTTGCTTTTCTATCTTTCAAATTCGTTCTAAATTAACTTCTTCAGATTATTGTTCTAAAAAATGCAGAATCAACAAAACAAAATTGTTGTTTAATCAAATTATTTGCATAGAGTTAGCCTCATTCATCTAATAATATCCAAAGTTAGAAAGTAAGTAAATAAAAAATTATATTTCTACTTTAGCTGGTGATTTTTCTATGACTTTAAACATTGTAAGCATTACGATCAGAGTGATTATGATGCTATTGTACCCTTATTTAGTAATTCTCTTTTTGTAAAGACTAAAGAGACAAAATTTGTGTATCTAACATATTATTTTAGAAAATATATTATTTTAGAAAATATATTATTTTTTTGTTGTTGTCCATGAGTACATTGTTTACAAATAAATGTGTTTAAATTATTTGCGATAATTTCAAGATCTTGTTTGTGTTATTGAAAATCAGATATTTGAGATAGTTACAAACGAATAATTGATAAAACAGTTTTATGATAGGAGTGACTGTAGAATTTATTGTTAGCATTTGTATATGTGTTTGACATTTTATAGATTTAATAAAGTTTACACTTTTTGAAGAAAAAAATTTGTAATGACCCCAATAAATAAATTTTCTAGTTCTACTGCAGAAAACAAAACAAATCATAGTAAGAGAAGAAACTGAAAATGAAGATCATCTGCAGTAAGAGGTTCTCACTAAAAATATAATAATAAAATATAAAATATTAATATTTTATTATAAAAGTTTCTTGAAAAATGTGAAAAAATTTCTCATTTGAGAAACTACGGAGGAGTTTCAAGAATATTGAAAAATTTTTACAATAAAATAATTATTTAATATTTTATTATTATATTTTTTGATGAGAAACTCTTATAAAAAACCCAGAAAATTTTCGTAACTAAACGAGATGGTTGCTTCAAAGACACGAGAAGGAGAGAAACAAACGGTTCAGGTTGAAAGAAATGATAAGAAGTGGATACAGTATGCAGGGATCAAAGCCTGGATATGTAGAATATCAACTTTCCACAAGGGTTTTGCCATGATTGAGTTTTGATCTTGAAGAAAATTACTTGAAATGGGTGCTTTATCCATGTTTCCTTTATTAGGTTAACTTTTCAAAAGTTTATTTTACCGTAAGAGAAAATGAAGAGTAAAGAAACTCATTGCATTGAAGAATGTGCTCAAGTGAGAATTCTATTTCCATTTTTTTTTTTATATTATTTTGTTTCACACTTCGTTAAATAATAAAAAAAATTTATAGACTTGAAAAAAAGTGGAGGTAACTAATCAATTTAAGATTAGCATGGTATGTATACAACAGATTACACCGAACCATAATGTTAAACCCTTTATGATTCACTCACTACCTTTGTACAAATGAAATCAAGATATTATTGAATTAGCATAGTGTAACATGAATTAACTCACCTAATTTACATGACAAATGTCTAGTTATTTTCTTGTCTAAAATATGGATAATATTACAACGAAACCTAACCTAATTCTGCAATCAGACAGAAAAAGATTTTAATGGACATTAAAAATTAATAACATATTCTTACAAATTCAAAATGTCTAGGTTAGACAGTTTTAACATTTAAGTTCCGACAAAACCAACCCCGGAAATGATAAATGCAAGAGCTTGCATGAAAAGATAAGTGTATAACAATGTACTCCCGTAGGCAAAGTCATAGGAGGCACAACACAATATGTATATTCCCATCATTATCTCCTTTGAGTTTAATCTGCAGCAAAACAAACTAAATCTGTCACTAGCTATAAATGAATTGATTGTAATTTGATTATTATGGCTTCGATTACATTACCTTTGGAGAACACCATTGCGAGGTTTTCTGACTTGGGGAAGTAACTTAGTCTCAAGAGCATCTCCTAATTTCTCAGTGACGACCCATTCATTAACTCTCCCACCTTCAAGTAAACCAATGAAAGTGCCTTTGGTCCGGTGCATAGCCATTACATTCTCAAACAACACCCAAAATATCACAAGGTAGAATGATCTTGGTGTGGCAATGACATTGAAGAGGGTGATCACTAGAGGAACATATATAGTTGACCAAGCCGGAATGTTGACTTCAGAAAAGAATACACTTGTAGGAAGAATGATACAGTAGAAGAAGAATGTGAAGACATGGACTATGATCTTCCTTAAAAAGAAGAAGCTATAGATCACATACAATTTCTTCCATATCGTCACTCTCTGTTCATCAAATTCACAATTCATATTCATTACCAAAACATGTAATTCATATAAACTTCATTGAATAAAGTAGGCACGTGTGTACATCAAAAAAAGGAATAAATAAAGGTAAGAGAATGATGGTACAAGCTTTATGTTTTGTTTGATTTTAGAGAATAATACTACCTTATTGCGAATAATTTCCATAGTCATTTTTCTGAAGAGATTAGCTGGACCGCATGACCATCGATGCTGTTGGAATCTAAAGGCTTTGAATTGGCTTGGTAGCTCACTTTTCACCTACAACCACAATTATTAATTATTATTGTTGATCTGTAGATTTAAATCATGTGAAACTGTGTGCACAGCAACAAGACATGTGACGCATAATAAACCACGACTCGGACTGCTTTAGTATTTAATTATATATCTATAGTGGAAAAGAAATTGGAATTACCGCAACATCGTTGACGAAGACAAATTTCCAGCCGTGAAGACCAACACGAACTGCTAAGTCCATGTCTTCTACTGTTGTCCGATCTTTCCATCCTCCTGCTTCTTCCAACGCAGCCATTCTCCATACTCCCGCAGTCCCTGAATTATTACTCCAGTTCTTTTATTTTGGTTTTATTCTCAATATATATTGGATTAACGTAGAGTTTTTCTATATATATATATATTGAGAGACGTTTTACGAGACTGATTTTAGTTTTTTCTTTTCTACTGTTTTTGGGAGTTTTCACATTTGTGATATGGTCAATCATTAACGTACTTAGTTTGGGTTGAAAAGTCATAATTATAATTATTATTTTTTAAAAAAAAACTTTTTACCGCACAAAAAAAAATGGGACGCTTGTTTTTGGAGTGAGCTTATTGTAGTTAAAAATGACGAGAGAATATAAAACTAGAAAGGATCTAAAAATTATGATAAAATAAAATGAAGTGAATTGAGACCACATGATAAACAATAAAAAGATAAGTTAGGAGAGGATGAATGTACCATTGAAACCAAAGAAGGCATGTCTAGTGGATCCAGACTCTTGCTCTGCCATGAAATGGTAGTTGAGAGACATCTCCTGCATCCTAGTCATTAAGCATTTGTTTGCATTCACTGCACCAATTTTATCATATATTAACCATGACCATGTGACTCTCTGAGTAAACGTAATTTAAAATCGATTGACAATATATCTTATCCCGTACCAAATCTCCATCGAGCTTGAACAAGAGCCAGTTCTGAATTGTGAATAAGGAAAGGAATAGTGCGTTGAAGGTAATCAGGCTCTGGCTGAAAATCAGCATCGAAGATTGCAATGTAATTACATTGTTTGACGTAATTATGTCTCATTCCTTGTCTTAGAGCTCCTGCTTTATACCCATTTCTATTGTCTCTCCTTTCACATTTTATGTTTATACCTTTGCTTGCCCATTTTCCACACTCCATGTTCACCATGTCCTGCAATTATATAATTGCTTTTTTACTATCATTAAATACAATATTTAATAGTAATAATGTTTACTTTTTCTTATTAAAATGTAAAATAACATATTCTAATTAATAATTAAATAGCATGCGTTTAGAATTATGATTATAGATACCATAATGGTGGGATCAGTGGAGTCATCTAAAACTTGAACGATTAGTCGATCCAATGGCCATATGAGTCTGCAAGCAGCACCTATGGATAATTGAAACACCTGTTGATTTTTTTTCTTAAAACATATAAGTTTTTCTTATGGCTGCTGAATCAGTCATTATCATTGAAAAAATTGGTCAATTCATAATGAAAATACCTCTCGTTCGTTGTACATTGGGATTTGGACAAGAATTAAAGGATAGTTTTTAGCACCGAGCTCCACGTCGACTTCTTTCATTGCCTCCCATTTGTAGATCTTCTCTGGTTTGCGTTTAAATAACTTGACGTAGATTACTACAATGTTCATATATACACTTTCTATCAAAATTAACACTGAAACGACCATACATATAGCCACCAAACACTTGAACATTGGAACTATAATTAGACTCTTTATCTCTTTCCACCATAAAGCTTCCATGCTTATGTACACCATTACATTCTTCAAGCTTTTCGAAAGTAGTAGCTGCATTCTCAATTACTCTCTCAAAAGAAAAACAAAATCCACCTCTCGTTTACAGAATCACAAATGGGAGAGAGACAGAGAGAAAGAGAGAGATAGAAAGATAGAATTTTGCAGGAAGACCAGAGGATTTATAAATGGTTTTTATTTTTATTTTTCTTCTGTCAATAAGTGTCTGACTTTAGACAGATTCTCACTTGTTTTTGTTGAATTAAGTAATTCATCTTCCGGTTACATTTCTTTTTTGTATTTATTTACTCGTCTTCGTTTAACCGGATTATGCGGACCAGAGATTTCAAGCATAGCCAGTGGGAACAAAAAAATGAGAAAGGAACCAAACAATGTATTTAACAAAGTCTCGCTATTTGGATCATAATTTCCACGTGATAGTTTAAGGCATGTTACTGACTTTTATACCAACCGGTCCTGCTTCTATCACACACCTCTACGTACGTCATCTTTTTTACTTTCAGTTTCTTACTTCTGCTTGAATCACACAAACGTTTCAAACCCCAAATTCTATTAATTCCCATGAAAGAACCAGTAGTAGATATTTAACCACTGAACAAAAATAGTTTCCTAAGTTTTCTACTTATGTTGCCAATTAATCATATAGTTTTATTAAGTTTTTTTTAACTACTGTTTACAAAACTTAAATCATTAGTTGATTCTCTATTAGCTTTATGATTTAAGAATTTTAGGAGTTATATTAAGAGAAAATTATTTAAAGAGTCTTTTTAATCTAACAAAGATATCAAGATAAGGGAGGAACATCGATCACTTTTCTCGACGAGATATTATTTGTAAAATATCTGCACAGTTCATCTCTATCTCAAAATTTATGTCGGGTGAAAGGATATAATACACTTTATTATCCAGAGCATTGCCTCGACTTTAGAATGAAGCGCTAAGAGACTTCTCCTAACACTACAAACATCCATTTACACCTCATCAACTGAGTCTGGAAAATCAATCTAGCCAAAACCTGAATGGAGATGAGATTCATTTATAATTCGAAATAAAGAGAACAAATTAATGTCTCATTTGGAGAAAAATTTGTTACATTTAAAGCGTATGAAGCGAACCAACAATAAGTATTTAAAAATCAATTTCTTAGTTATATAATGACAACTATAATCTCGAAAGAGTCAATGTGAAAAAAAAAAAAAAAAAACCTCTGTAAATAGCAATACTATATACTCCACATGTACACACGACTATAGTACTATATTGAGAACAGCAACAATTAATGATGTTTGTCTCTGAAATTAATGATCCCTTGTTTCGTAGGAAAAGAGTCATGCTTCTGAACAGAAACATGTTTTTAAATATGTACTATAACTGATGAGAACATAACCGGAGTAAACCAGGAGTCGATGGATTTAGTGCTTAGAGAAGAACAATCCTTTCTAATTTAATGGAATTATATTCTATTCTTTGACACATTTTGTAGGATCCACAACTTATCTTTACTTTCTATTTGCTTGGAAACAATCATGCACCACTAAAGCTCAGTGGACTGACTGATATGAGATATTGTCTTCCAATAGTGCGATTGCATTGAATCATGTAGCTCCTTCTTGTTCCAACTAATTTTTTTGGGTACGTTAATAACTATTAATTAGTACTACAGTTAGATTATTATATATAAAACAACAAAACAAAAAGGTACAAAGCTCTATGTTCCACATTTATTGGCACTCGAACTCGAAGATCAGGGTATTTCACTGTTATTTACGTAAATTGTCCAATGATAGTAAAAAATGTTGCAATAATATGGAAATGGCCAACAATAGTCATAAAAGTAAAGGAACAAATAAATAAAGGAATATTGAAAGGAACCGGAAGAAGCTTGTCTACTCTACTTAGAGAATTAGATTCATTATTATGAACCTATTTCAAGTGTATTATATAAGTCTCTTTGACATTTGTCCCTTTATTACTTATTGCACCGATTTCCTTTCAACCATCACAAATTCCACAGAGTATAGCATTAACTGAAATATGTTTTTATGTTTTTTTTTAATAATTATTTTAGTACTATTACAAACATAGTGGTAGTAGTACTAATATCAGTGCGGATTGTCATACCAAAAATGAAAAACCTGAAGTCTATCGTTATCTCCTCCCTTATATGTTGAACGCTTCGTATTAACTCTTTTTCTACAAAAGTCTTAGACCGACTATAAAATGCTCTTTATTTTTTGTGTGGATTAAAAAATAAAAAATAAAAGTCAGATCTGGAAAATGGGTTTGCAACAACGTGAAGCAAGTAGCACAAAATAAATGTCCCACTTGACATTTGTCTCATTCATAATAAGCAAGTAGCACAAAAACAATTAAACATGAATCGAATAGTTAATGTGAGGTGTGTACTTCACACGCTTTATTTACTTACGGCTTCGAAGAGACATTTCCACTTGCTGGTTAGTGCAGGCCTACTGGCCTGTGTTTGCAACAAGGCAAATTACGGCTCATTAATACGTAAATGGGCTATTGGGCCTTTTTATAAAACGTAGAGCTCAGAATATTTTTTGTTGTCAGCAATAAATGGTTCCCGTCCTCTAAGGATATGGAGAAATTATTGAGTTGCATAAGAAAAGTAAGACAAACTTTAAGAAGAAGCAATTTTGTGTCTCCTCATGCCAACCTATCTTTTATTGTTTTGCCTCTTCACACACTTAACTCTCTTATCATTTTACTTAGAGCCGTTGCGAATATTTCAAAACCTCTTTTTTTTCTATATAATATTAATACGTTCGTTCCACGCCAAAACAAATTTTATTTTATATTTAAATAATAATATATAAAATAAATATTTAATTGCTACTTAATTGCTCTGTGCCAATCAATCTGCTGCTTTAAACTATTTAATAAATACATTTATTTAATAAATATATAAAATAAATATTTCAAAACGAATATTTTAAACTCACTACTTAATTGCTCTGTACCAAACAATATGCTGCTTTAAACTCTCCTAGTTTTGATTCTTTTATAGCTGCAGCTGAAGCTTCTAATCGATGGCACCATTTAGCTTATGTGGAGGAACCGTTTTTTCGACAAAAGTCAAGGATTAATTGGTTGGGTTCAAGTGAACTACAACCCATCTTTCTTCCATCGAGTTTGTCAAACTAGAGCTGCTAAAAATGCTATTAAACAGCTCAAGCTTGATTATGGTGAAGTAATCTCCGTTCCAAGTGTCATTAAATTTGCAGCAGTTTCTCATTTTAGGGATTTTTTACAACAAGAATCACCTCCTCTTGTCGACTCTTATATTCAATCACTTTCTGAATTGATTAATTTTCGCTGTTCTGACTCTTTGGCTAGTCTTCTTACTGTTCCTGTTATTCATGAGATCATTCACTCCACTTTGTTTTCTATGCCTGCTAACAAAGCTCCAGGTCCTAATGGGTTTTCCATGGAGTTCTTCAAGGGTGTTTGACCTGTTATTGGAGCTGATTTTATTGTAGTAGTGCAATCGTTTTTTCTGTTTGGTTTTCTTCCAACTGGAGTAAATGCCACCTCTTTGGCGTTGGTTCCCAAACAAGTAAATTCCATATCTATGCGTGACTATAGACCGATTGCTTGATGCAATCTACTCTACAAAGTGATCTCCAAGATTTTGGCCAACCGTCTCAAGACCATTCTTCCGCATGCTATTGAACTAAACCAAACAGCTTTTTATCTCCAAAAGATTACTTCTAGAGAATGTTCTCTTGGCTACAGAGTTAGTAAAAGACTATCACAAAGCTTATGTTTCTCCAAGATGTGCTATTAAATTTGATATTTCTAAGCTTTCGATTCAATAAGCTGGCCATTCATCATTGTTGTTTTATGTTCTATGCATCTTCCGGATGTCTTTATTCACTGGATTCAGCTTTGCATATCTACTGCTATGTTTTCAATTTCAGTTAATGGTGAGCTCCAAGGTTTCTTTCCGAGTTTTAGAGGCATTCGTCAGGGTTGTTCCTTATCTTTATATCTTTATGTAATCATCAACAATGTCCTCTCAAAGATGTTGAATAGAGCTGATGGTCTAGGTCGTTTTGGCTTTCACCTTCTTTGCCAAGCTACTAATCTCACTCATCTCAGTTTTGCCGATGATATTATGGTTTTCTCTGATGGCTCTCCTTCTTCCTCGACTGGTTTTCTTAGTGTGATGCAAGATTTTGCTAAATTTTCAGGTTTGAGCATTAATATCTCAAAAACCTCTATCTTCATTGCGGGTGACACCAACTTCTCTCTTCATTATGCTGCTGCCCAATCTAGTATATCCATTGGTTCCTTACCTGTTCGTTATTTTTGGGCCTCCCTCTGCTCTCTAAATCCATGTCTAAATTTGATTATGAGCCTCATATAGCCAAGATTAAAACTCGTATGTTAGCTTGGGCTGTCGAACATCTTTTTTTTGCTGGAAGACTCCAATTGATTAAATCTGTAATCTCGAGTACTATTAACTTTTGGTGTGCTAATTTTCACCTCTTAAATGGCTGTTTGGATGAGATTGAGCGTCTTTGCAATGCTTTTCTCTGGTCGGGTTCTCCTAATATTTCTGGTAAGGCAAAAGTTGCTTGGATTGATGTTTGTAGACCTAAATTGGAAGGTGGTCTTGGTCTGCGCTCTTTACGAGATTCTTCTCTTGTCTTTGCCCTTCACTTGATTTGGAGACTTATCTCTTCCTCCAACTCGCTTTGGGTTGCTTGGACTCGGTATTATCTTTTTCGTTATGCTTCCTTTTGGGATGTTAAATATGTCTCTAGAGGTTCTTGGGTTTGGCATAAACTTCTCAAACTTAGACCTTTTGCTTATGCTTTTGTTCAAGTGAAGATTGCCTCTGGTTCTTCTACATCTTTCTGGTTTGATAATTGGTACTCTATGGGTAAGCTTTTGGATTCTACAGGAGATGTTGGAACAAGGTTCCTGGGAGTTTCTTGTACTGCTAAAGTTTCTGAAGCTGTTGGTCCTTCTGGTTGGTTACCTCATGCTTCGGAGCAGCTCCTTTGCTTCTCTTATTGCTTTTGTCAAAGCTCAACCTATTCCTTCCTCTTCTGATGCGGCTATATATCAGTGGCACCATGCTCCTTTTGATTTTCAGGATCATTTTTCAGCTTCTAAAACATGGGATCAACTCAGAACTCACCACCCTATTGTCTCTTGGGCTCGTCTAATCTGGTTCCCTCAACATGTTCCCAGATTTGCTTTTATCACTTGACTTGCTTCAAACAACAGCTTATCAACAGGTTCTCGGATGAGATTGTGAAGAGGTTCTCAATGTTGTGTATTTTGTGGTGAGCCAGATGAATCTCGTGATATCTCTTCTTTGCATGTCCCTACTCCTCCATTTGGTATAATCTTTGTGGCCACCTCCTTGGGAACACTATTACTCATGATTGGTCTGATTCTTTAACCTTTCTTCTCTCTAATATATCTTCTAGACTCTATTCTATTAAATTTGGGTTTTCATACCACAATTTATTATCTATGGACAGAATAAAATTCTCGTATTCATGGCTATGGATCTCGTGATGCTGGGTCTCTTACCAAATTTATAGACAAGTTATTAGAAACATAATAGGCTATATCCATTATGTTTTCCCTCATAAACTAAAGAGACTTCTTCAACGCTGGTTTTCTTTTCATATTTGACTTATTTTTTCCAGCTTCTAATTTAGTCTTCTGTGTATTGATCCAATGTACATAACTTTTTTTTGTTGAATATAATTTTCACATTTCAATATAAAGAAAAACTTATTATATATTTTACCCCCATGTGGTAAGTTTGTCTTGTTCTCCTGTTCAAAGGACTCATTTGATCCAATGATTTTTTTATATTAAAAATTAGTGTAACTCGAACATTTGTTCTCTTATGCTCATATTCATAAAGTGGACCACAAAAAAGATTAAAACCTTAATTTTAGAAATAATTAAATCCTAGAGAGTAAAAGCTTAAATAGTCTCTTAATCTTAATTATAATCCCAGTAAGAACAAGGTAAATATGACCATTTAAAACTAGAAGAGCTCATCAACAAGATGAACAGTTTCATTGTTCAGGAATCGAAACGAGGACTGGTCGCCAAGGTTTTCTCAAAATCCTTAACCGAAATGATTGAACCGAACCGGGATAACTGAATCGTGGACCTGTTAATTCTCTGCCGTCACCGTTAGAAGTAACACTTACCGGCGAAATCTCACTTCTCTCCTCCTCCATCTCTTTTCCACCGTTATAAGGCGGCGACGGTGATGTCACCAAAAGCTCTTTCAATTTACGCCTACCACGGTGGTTTCCTCTCTTCTTTTTCACGGAATTTCCATCCGATTCCTCTAAAATCTCACGGAGGTTCCGTCTGCGACTGTCAGAGCTCTTGTCGAACAACATCCGCAGGGTTTTCCGTCGTCGGAGATCACATACAGGACTCTTCGTTGGACTCATCGTAGGATTCCCGGCGGCGGATTTCTCCAAGCTGCGATGTGCGGCGAAGTGCTTCAATTTTTGCAGGCTGGAGAGTGACATCATCACTGGATCGAGATGATCGCAAATTTGTCGTCCGATCCCAATTTTTATTCCCTATGTGTGTTTTTTTTTTCTGTAACGTTTATAGAAGATGCGATAAGTTAGCACCTTAGTAATGGCGAAGTATTCATAATAATCATTTTAAATTAATACGTTTATGTGTGATTTATATGGTAAACCTTATAGAAACTCACCAAATTACAAATAAAAAAGTTTTGATTTCTTTTATTGTATTCCGTTTGCAATAAGTTATTTATGTTGCTACTTGCTTAGCTGACTGACATTCGGTCCTTCCGGATAGTAATGTTTAGAAACACCTGACACGTGTATATAAACCAGGATTTTAAATCAGACCGGACTAATCTGATTACATAAACCGGTTTTTGATATCATTTAATTTTTAAGATCGTGAAACGCCTTACCAGTACCATGCCCTAAATTTGTCATTCTACCTTAACCACGCGTGCTAGGTCCACTCAGAAAAAGTTGAAAAAGCTATGGACAATCCTTGTATTCATTAATAGTGTATATACTTTTTATTATATGCATTGGATTTCAAATCGCCACATTTTATATTCATATCATATGCTTCACACTCCTTGAGAATAAAACTGCATTTCGTACACAAAAGAGATTATTTATACATTGGCAGATCACGAAGGGGAAAGGAGCTAGAACAAAATTGCCCTAGCTGTAGCTATTTTCATAAAAATTTATAAATGTAATTTCGCTCTTCTTCCTAAGTAAAACAAAATAAGCAAGCTATAAGAGAGAATAAAATATCAGCAAGCCAGATAGCAAAGAAAATGATTTTATTTCACTGTGGATTAAGAATATATGCAGTAGATATATTAAGCGAACAAAAACCTGGTTCGAATTACGGTCTAGTGATTTGGTGGCTGAGTCTCATCTTGATTCTTGACTTTAGTCCTTAGCATCTCAGTGAAGTTGCCTCTCATGATACGTCTGAATCTGGTGTCTTCAATCGCTGCAGCCACCGGCTTTGGTGACTCAGGTCCCTGAACTGTCGGTGATGATGGTGCAAGCGCAGTGGTTTCTGTCGCGTCTTTCTTCCCAAGCAAGCCACCTTCTCCAAACAAGCTTGTGACAGATGATGCAATCCCCAAGTGAGCACCCATTGCTTTACTGATTGCTTCAAATGTCCCACCTGATCTCTCCTTCATTATGATCTCTAACGCTTCCTTGTGAGCTGGATCAAGCGCATCTAGATCTTTCACTAGGTTTTGAATCGCTGGAAGGAGGTAGTCTCGGACACTTGTTTGAGACAGATCTTCAGAAACATGTTTCAAAACATAAAAGAGTTAACCTTGGAACATTCAAACACGTATAGAGAGGAAGTAGAAAGTTTTGATTTTGCTACTCTTACCAGTTGCATCGAGTGCCCGAATAGCTTCACAGTAAGCGTTAGCTTTTTCTCGGCGACGGATTATGTCTGTTGAAGAGCTTGGACTTCCAGAAAGTTGTAAGATCTTGGACAAAAGATAATCTCGAAGCCGTTCTGTTGTGTGTGGAATAGCAACTATGAGCGCACGAATGACTGCGATTATAGCCTCATGAGAACCATCTTCAAGAAAAGCATCCATCTGGACTAGGATTTTGTCAACAATCTGCATCACATACAATTAGTTAGCGCATTAAAGATACGACTTCAGGTTATCCGAGGATTTATCATGCATTATTACCATGTCGACTTTGAAATGCTGTGCTACAGATCCAAATGCATCTATGCTTGCGTACTTCACATTCAGGTTCTGGTCCGAGCCAAGAGTGATCAAGGCTGGTAAAACATTGGCAGAAGCAACTTTTGCGTCGATATATGGAACCTGTTGCGCAAGTATATAACAAAGCTTCTTTAAAAAAAGTTAGGAACAATGTGAAAGTGTGTGAGAGTTATTGAGAAGCTTACGATGGTCTTCAACAACTTGGCAGCGTTGATTTTGAGTTCTGCAGCGGAGTCAACAACCATTTCCCACAAAATGCCGAAAATCATGTTATGGTGTTCCTCAAATGTACTGTAACGTTTGCGAAGTACATTGATAAGAAGAAGGGGCTCCACGAAACCATAATAGACAGCAAGAGCTAAAGAAAACGCACCACAGGAAGCGAACTGCATCCAAAACCTCGTTATTGTGCTTCAATGGCTGACTTTCTTTTGTTTTGCTCTCAACTAAGAATTGTCGTAAGAAGATAGTTAATTCTTTGCATTTACTTGGTGCACCAAGAACTCCTGCCAAAAGAAGCGGTAGAATACAAAGAGTGGCAAGTCTGTCGGCTACAGAAGTCCTTGGTTTCAGGCCTAAAGAAAGGAAACAAGAATCTATGTCAGATCCTGTTTTAGTAATTATCTCTGAGTCTCTAAATACCCAGCAATCATGTAACCTTTTATCCTTGGATGGACTGCAGAAGGTAAGAATCGAAGATCAGCCTCTTCATGTCCAGCGGCCACCAAAAATACAGGTAACTCAATATGGGTTAAGTAGGAACTTCCAAAACGGTCAGATACAGCCAATAGAAACTGCATCCATAATCCGGACCTTTGTTAATAAGTTAATATTATTACTGCTAAGATCAAAAGCAGATCAGATCAAAGGTGCACCATAATCCATACCTTTGTTATCCGATTTCTCAAATGATCTTCCTTCTGGGGCAACATGCATGCCAGTTGTAACAAGTTAGCAAAGCAATCAACATGCATCCATTCGAACATAGGCCACTCAGAACGTCCCCTGTTCGAGATTTCCAGTTAGATAAGACGTTCTAATACGAAAGATGTCAGTAACTAGAAGAACTTTTTGTGGTCAAAAGTTGTTGAGGGGGAGAAGAAGCTTACTCAGCATAGGTCTCAAGTAAGGAAACAGAGATTTCAGATTCCCCTGACTTTGAGATAGAAGTAAAAGGACATGTTGCCATTGCCTTCTGGTGTATATCTGGAAGCAACTCCATGAGCATTCTTAGTAGAACATCAATATTCCACCTCTCCCGTTCACCTAAGACTCGTAGATGCGACTCCAGTGACCCTTCAACTCCAGAAAGGGGAGGGCAGTGCTGCATATGAAATTGACTTCAGAAGAGCTACTCCAAACAACCACTCTCAGTTGCAATCTTAAAATGGACAATGTATTGTGTCTATACCTGAGCAGAGCTCAATGTGTGAGAGAGAAGAACCCTCAAGATATGATCCAGCCTGTTACCCCACTTTATCACTGCAGGAACTAGTTCTTTTAATGTGGTTTCAACAACCAGGCCAGATGGATCACATATCAGCTGGAACATCATCTCCTCGACCTAACAAACAAGCAGACAGCTGGTGTTGTAGCATTTTGGTTTTATTAATATTAACCTAACTTATATTCTATTGTCTCCTGTCGATGTAGAGACACCCCTTATCCTATATATACACTGTAATCAGCCTATATAGTAACCCTGACCTTGAAATATTTGTCTGTGTTCGGAAATAGTGGAAGCAGCAACGCCAAATTATGAGCAGCAGCCTCTCGAACAACTGTGGCAGAATCTTCTATAAGTTGTTGTACGATAGACAAAATAAGGGAGTCGCGTATTTCAGGGCGGACGTATTCTGCAAGCTCCCCACAAGATTGAGCAACTAGCAGCCTGCGTTCTTCATAATTATGATTGATCTGAAATAGATACGACCCGCATGTAACCACTCATCAATAAAATAAAAAGTGTTTAAATCAAAGGCAGGTAACGTGTAGAACCAAGAGTAGCATTCACCTGTTCCCAGCACTGCGGAAGCAGTTCTGTTTCTGTTCTCATTTCCCCAACATTCTTCGATAGGCTAACACATGCCTGAGGTAAATAGTGAAACGCCTCAAGCTCAAAACCTAACGAGTCTTATTATAAAATGAAGCTTCTAAATTTAAAAAGTAGCCTACATCCATAATAATTCGTCTCTGCTGTTCATCTGGACGTTTGATCAGGTTGAATAGTGTATGGGTCAAAGAGTCTCTTGTATTGCTAACTGGATGCCGCTCAATTGCACACATCATCAGGGGAAGGAGTTCCTATACATCAAAGCAACAAGTCATTCATATTACATACACCATACTGAATGGTAAGATTGATAACAAGAACTCAAACCTCTCGATGGTTTATCAGAACATAAGGAACAATTTTTGGCAAGGCATCTGCAAGTACTTGAATCGTTCCTAAACCCTGTAAAGGAATGAAGAAAAGAATATTTAAAAGATCCAAACTACAATTTGTTGACAGAATTCAGCATTAGCATAGTTTACAGAAAATAGACAGCTCTATTGGCTGCTAACAAATTTCCTGACAACAAGACAGACGTGCTTCAAAAGTATTCCAGATCACGAAATATTAGATCATTCATAAGAGAAAGTACTCCAAAGCATGATAACTTTACCATTTCCTCAGACGCAGCTTCCCCATTTCCATTTTCCAATTTTAAATTAGAACCACGAACAATTTCAGGTTCCTCTTTCAAGATACTTCCAAAGTCTCTGGGTGAGAGTTTACCGTTTAAGACATTCTTACAGTTCTCCAAAGCACTATTCAAGGTAACATTGCTAGCCTCTACTGCTACCTCTCTTTGATCAGCAATCATATTTTTAGCCTCTTCCACCACCAGATCACCTTCTGTTTGTATGTGCCTTTTCTCAGCAGATATAGAACTTTCAGAAATCAACTCGCCATCCTTTTCCACTGTTGGTTTCTCAACTTCCTCTGGCACAGATGTTATCAGTTCCCCAACAGTTTCCACAGATTGTGATTGAACATGATCACCTTCATTAGCTGACACATATTGACCAACACGAGACCCTTCAATATGCATCTTAAGAGAGGTGATCTCAGCTCTACACTCATTGAGATTCCTCCTCTGGTGCTCTGAAGATTGCTTCAAACTTTGCACCTGAAAACTATCAGTGTCATTTACGTATATACATTTCCAGATATGAGTATGCCTGTTTCTACAAAAAAAACTGATTACCTGCTTTTCTTTGTCCCGAAGATCCTTCTGAAGTGATTCAGTAGACTTGCTAAAAGCACTGATTTGTTCTTCGAACATTGCTTTGCTCTTAAGTAGTTGTTCCGTTTCTTTGTTTAATCTCTCAATCTCCTTTTTCAGTGAATCATTCTCCTGAAACATGGCTATTTTCTCCTGCATCCAAGAAATTGTGAACAATGAGAAATTCAATTTGGAGATTTTAATTCTCACAGACACTGTAACTGCAACTTAATAGGCTAGATTCTCAATTACAAAACTTTACACGTAAGGCATGATCACATTCTACATATTCACCCCATGATCGGAATATTATTAAGTTTACAGAGAATAACGACAAGAAAAGTGCAGAGCAAAATATGAACATACAAAAGAAGCTTTCAGAAAATAACCTCAGCTGCCTCCGAAGTTGATGAAAGGTACTGATAATAATAATAGCGCAATGCATCAGGCACGCGTGCTGGACTGTCCTCCCAAATGTCCAAGTTCTGGTCTGTCACCTGAAAAAGTACAGATCAGACATAATACCTACAGAGTTGTTACAAATACAAAAACGACACATACAATAACACTTATGTCTTTTCCTTCTGGAGTTGATTTTGACCTGAAATTTATCTTTGGTCCCTCGACTGAACCATGGGAATAGAAAACTTAACCCAAAACCTAACAAATATATAAACTCTAATTCATACACAAGATAGTTATTTAATAGGCCCTGAGAGAAAGTATACAAAGCCAAAAGCTATTTTACCAAAAAAGGGTCGTTTGATTCCTTCTCTTTTTGAGGTTTTGACATGTACAAAAAACAATGTTCAACAGATAAAATTCTTCGACATAACGAGGCCACAAAATAGCAGAAACAATTTAAGGCAAGGTGGTCGTAGTAAGTAAGAAAAATGACAAACATCTAGACATGAATTTGAGATACCTCCTCATAAAATGTCATTGCTGTAAGCCTGTAACCTGCTAGAAGAAGATATTCTTTCACTGCACAGTTTAAGTCCCGACGTTCATTGTTCTTCAAAGGCCCTATCTCAGTGAAGGAAAAATCTTTTTTTTTCCGTTGAATTTCTGGCCTGTTATCTCCAGACTCATCTGAGTCCAACTCTGAAAAACAGCGAGCAGTATAAGGACACAATTTGGTATATACCATGCTGGCAATATGAGATTAATAAAGGAGACGAAACTAACACATGTTATATAAATGATGCTTGCATAGAGTATATCTATGCGGAAAGTATCTTTGCAGAGAGAAGTGAGAGAAGAGGAGATGGCTAATTCACGGGAACGGGAACTGAAAAATAGACTAGCAACTACTTACTGCACAGAAAACTTTTAGATTCATTCAAGTGTATGCAAATGAGACGAAGCTTTGGATCAAGCCAGGCACACTCCCTAACTGGTTAAGACTATGACTAATATTCTATTTACCAACTTTGTGGCACAAAGCATGAACTGAGTGTTTAGGTATGCACGTTTATCTAAGAAGAAGATTTACTAAGAGAAGAATGAGTAAAATAGATATTTCAGTAACAAAATACCTTCTAACTTATCAATTGAATGGTCAGATTTCTTCTGTCCTTCAGTTTTTAATCTTGTAATATCCTCCTGAGCTAGACGAAATTCATATTCACTGATAGCTAGCTTCTCAACTAACGCTTCTTTCTCCTCCAATAAACTTTGAGGATCCGCAACTGCATTGCAAAAGTAACAATTACTAGCTACCAACATGCTGTCTAAGAAAACCTGAAGCTGAACCAACGAAACTATGTGATCAAAAACCTAAGAATGCTACAAAAGATACGACATGGGTTGTTCTAAATCATATCATTACCCCATTTAAAAAGCTGAACAGTCACCATTCTAGAAACCTTAATTTTGAATGTCTTTCAAACAATGACTATGGAAAAGAATAACAAGTTGCATGCAGAACAGATACATTACGCCGCTATTCTTCTCAATTATTTTGTTAACTCTTGTGCGTTACAGAACTTTGAAAAGATGTCCATGATCCAATCTTTACACATTCAGCTGTTCTCTCTATAAAATAAGAACCAAATACCAGAACTACGTTTTTCAAATTATTCAACAGATCCTCAGAACGATCTATTAAAACTTAAAGCACCCCAACAATACTGACATAGCTGTGAGGCGGATATGTAGAATTCAACAATGAGTATGCAATACAAACACAAGAGTAATAATGGCGGACCTCGAATTGAATTATACCGAGAAATCTGATCAGGAGGAAAACGGGAAGGATCAGAGAAGAATTCCTTAAGACGTATTGCTTGGGCATCGCGGCCATCGTCGAGGAGCTCATGAAGAAGCTCAAATGCCGTCAAGAGGTAGTTCTCCTCCATAAGGAAGTTCACAAAAAAGTTGCACAACGACGATCGCTCCGCGTCCATATTTTGTTTCTTCTTATTTCACGGGAACCCTAAAACCCAATCCGAGGAAGTCCCTCTTTTGTTACAATATCACTCTGCATTCCGAAAGAGAACTCAAACTTTCTCTGTCGATTCGATCCGATGCGCGATCGATTTCGATTCACCAGATCGTGTCGGTGTTCTCGCCGAGGAATCTCTCCGGAACTAGGGAGTGACTGTAGGAATCACGTGCGACAACGTACTGGTACATCGCATGGAATAGTTAAACCAGAGATGCCGATTTGTGTTTATTTGAGCTATAAGGACGCGTGGAAGGTTCAGATTTAACTGCACGTCGTCGTTTATACGTGCTTGCCCTTGGGGTTTCGTGAAGCTCGAGGAAGTCAACGTTTCCGTTGCTTATTATAGCCTAAATATATTTGGGCTGACGATCAATTCCCCCAATAGTTTTGAAAGTCTCTACATGTCTCCAGATTTTTACCTATATAAATTTTTCCTTATTGTAGGTTTGGTAAACCTAATTCCACTCTCAAACTATACAAAATTTAATTTACCTCTAACCGGCTAAATCCGGTTGAAATCGATACAAAATCTGTCAACCTGTTAAAATGAACCAAACCAGGACCCGCATCAGATTAATCCGACCCGATTGAAGACCCACTCACTATCCTTTTCTTCTTCAAAAATTGGTAATTGGAAACCTAATTCTCGATTTCACTTCATTAACAGAAGGAGATTTCTTCTGGGTTTGTTATCGGAAGTAGCAGAAGGAGAAGAACATGAGCAATGTATCGGGACAATCCTCAAGCCATTCGAATTATGGGAATAGGGGACGAAACATCACAAGGATTCCGTTGAAGTGCTGGTGTGGCTCCGCCGTTGTGTCGAAGTCGGAGTTAAACCCAGGTCGACGGTATTTTCGTTGTCACTTGGCGTATGTTAATAAGGTATTTCAAAAAAATCGAGACTATTTTTGTTGTCACTTGGTCAGTATTGATCTTTAAGCTTATGTTGTAGCTTGCCATTGAAGAACACTTGTTCAAGTTCGACTCTAATCTTGTCTACAAACATTTGTGTTAGCACACTCACCTTCAACAGCTCACATTGACCATTCTCATAACAATTATGCTTACATTTGAAGTTCTCAACTACCCATCTCTCAGATTCCACTCTAGTTGATGCATAAATTCTCCAACTGCATTCGATTCCTACACATTCAAAAGAGAGTTTGTTTTTATCATACCGAGTTTGTCTGATGTTCCTGCAGTTCCTTAAAGCATGATCCAACACAGCTTCTTTGAAAGCTTTAGCCGAGAACAATTCTTGTCCTTCAAACAATTGGTCATCGCCTCTTGCCATTTTGTCTTTGTTCTTTTTTTTCTTGCGTTTATGTATGTTCCACTCTATCTTCATCTCTCTGTTCAGCTCTGTCATCATCTCTTGCTTCATCTCTGACAGTCTTCAGCTTCGATGTCACCTTCTTCTATGTCTTCATCATCCTCGCTTTCACTCTCAGGAACATCGTTGTGACGGATTGGAGGCTCGTCACTCCATTTCTCGACATGTTCTTCAACATCGAAGTTATACTTCTCCCGAATCTCATTCTCCAAATCTTCAATACTCCGATAGCCACCTTCATCGCGCGAGAATCCTTTGGTTTGGATGAAATCATCCACCTCCATAGCCGAAACACAATCCTACAGCAAAGAATTGCTCCAATTTCAATCTTCTCCTTCGGATTTCAAATTAGGGTTTACTCTCTCAAATTTCCCCTCTTTCAATTTTCCGATTAAAAAGCTTAAGCGGGTCACTAATCAGGTCCGAAATTGGTTTATTTTGGTTTAATCTCATTTAACGCTCAGATTAAAGCTAACCATGGTTTACTGTACCGCGATAACCACGATTTAGCCGGCTGGGGGTAAATTAAATTTTGTATAGTTTGGAAGTAGTTCTTGCTTTTCTCCGCTGGGAGCAGCTCACACTATGGTGGAGGAGGTGCCGTGAAGATCTAGGAGTGTGAGCAGTACGAGCTGAAAGGCTCCTATACTGTTTGGAGGGCAGGGGGCATAGATGCCAAAGAAAGCTGACCCCTATCTATCGTCGTGGAAGCTGTTCCTAGGAAAAATTATGGTTCTCGGGTATCCATGAGAGGTGGAAATAGATTTACTAAACTTACAACAGGGGCAAATTTATATAAGCAAAGATCTGGAGAAATTTAGAAACTTTCGAAACTATTTGGGGAAAAATTGATTGTCGGTCCAATATTTTTTGTACTAATAATTTTGAGAGCTAGCAAAATCACATTGACATGCAATGTCACTATAACCTAATTTGGGTAACAATGTGGCCACTAAATCTTTTTTTTTTGGTCGAGTGGCCAATAAATCCTTTTTTTTGGTTGAGTGGCCAATAAATCTAGTTTCTAAAATTTTGTTTTTATTCCCGAAAATGAACTACAAATTTTAAAAAATATATATTTTTGTTTAAATAAAACTATAATAACAAAATAGTTATGTTAATTGGCTAAATATTGACTTTTATTTACCTTTTTATAGAAATTAAATTTTAAAATATTGTAGCTCCACTTGATATTGCTCAAATTTTTGTGATTTGAGTTATGAATAATATTTTATCTATGTAACTGTTAAAAAAAGAAAAAAAAACATGACAGGTAATAATCGTTCGGTTGTAATATTTAGGTAACTTTAGTTTTTGGTTCAGTTCAGTTTTTAACCGAGAACCAAACATAACCAAATAAAAAATTGAAACTAATTACTACATTAAAAAATGTTTGGTTAGAAGTAATCATATTTTATTTGAGTATTTGGTTACTTTTGGTAAAAAATAACTATTTGAAACCTAGCCAATATTATTTCGGTTCTAATTCATTTCTACCTATTTAGAACTGGAACCGTACCGACTTTTAATTGGTATCCATTGGTTACCATATTCCCGAACCACAAACCAAAAAAACTAACTCAAACCGAACTAATGAATCGAATGTCTAAGATTACTTATGGTGAGATGAAATCTTCTCCTATGTCTTATCGAGAATGCATAGAGGAGGGATATTGTAAGTCACGACCAACTTATTGTTCTACTTGCTCTAAAACCAGTTGAAATCTTCATGCCTTCTCCCAGCATTTTTGCTCCTGCAAAATAATCATTTTTCTCTGAAATAGCCTCCTAAGTCATAACCATCCTCGATAAAAGCTGAAAAGCCTTAAAATAGCATGAATACATCCTCCGTATGACCATCGTCAATTGTTGCTTTCATTTTTTTCTTCAAAATTGAAGTTCTCTAAAAATAAAGGAAAAGTTTCTTCCAATGCTTTACTCTATATTTTAATAATATTTTGATATATCATTTTTATCATTAATTTCTTATATACACTTCAACTTTTAAAATAAGCATATTTAATCAACATATATTGATTTAAGTTAATACTCAATAACAACATCAATGAAATCATAAAATTTTATTATGATTCACATAAATAAAAAAATAAATGACAAATATATAATATATTCATGATGATTATGTATGTTTGATTTTTTTTGCTATTTAATTAAACAATATGCTCTTGTATTTTCTATAATAAAATATGTTATTGTTGCATTTTATAATCTTTTAGTTATATTTTTTAGTTAGAAATTCATTAAATTCAGGAAAATTATTGTTTCCGACACTATTTCAGCTTTTTTTCTTATCATATCTTAAAATTTTAGTTAGGTATAAAATAATAAAACATTAAAACTTAAGAGATCCTTTTTCCCAAGAAAAAGTTTTACTCAAAAAATGAAGGAAGAAATGGAGATCTTCACATTTGAAGAAGATATAGAAATCGAAAAATTTGAAGAGATATTTGAAACACCATTGGAGAAAGTTTTTCTTCAAATATAAAGTTTGAAGAGATATTTGAAGTATCATTGGAGATGCTCTAATTAGACGTTATCTCGAACACTTTAAAAAAAGTAATCATGACTAAAAGAAAGTAGTGAAAAGATTGGTATCCACTAAAATAATTAGTCACCATTTTACACTTCTTTAATTCCATAGAAAGACTCGCAAAGTCAAGCTCCTTACCAAAAATATTCTTTTCTAAACAAGACATATGTCTATCACAATTACATAACTTAACAAAGAAATCTTTTTTTTCTCTAATAAAATATCATGATTCGAGGACAATCTTATTGCTTTCTTGGTATTATTACTATGAATTTCTTCTTTTCTTTTCATCCCTTCTCAAACACCTTTGCTTTCTCTCGTATACCACCATTGTGTCGCCGAGACCAAAGAGACACTCTTTAGAGATACAAAAAGAGTTTTCGACCCATACTGACAAAGCTTATAACGTAACAATAATTCCACAGAACAAGAGCATTGATTGTTGTTCTTGTGATGGTGTCATTTGTGATACTATATTGGGAGTGGTGGTATCACTACAACTTATCTCTGCCAATACCACTTTGAAGCCTTGTAGTGATCTTTTTAAACTCCAACATCTTATTGACTATCTTTTGTCATCTATAAAGAGAGATTCCTTTTCTTATAGGTAATCTCTTTTACATTACATCTCTTGCTCTTTCTACTAATCATTTCATAGGTGAAGTCCGGTTTCAGTCAGGAAGCCTAACCAAGTAAAATACATTTCTCTTTTGAGTAATGATCTCAAAAGTAATATTCCTACTTCATTTGCTAATCTCACAAAACTTTCTATATCGTACCTAGGTTAGAAACAATTCACTGGTGGACTAGATTTAGTCTTACCCGATTTAACCAGCTTGTTCATTCTAGATATCTCCTTCAGTCACTTCCAATCCTCGATTTTTTCCTTACCAAAGTGGACTCCAAAACTAGGAGACATGACAACTCTTTTGTCAGACCTTTTCCCTTATCTTTGCTCATGATTTCTTCCTTAGTAGTGATTGATTTAAGCAATAACCAGTTTGTTGGACCTCTTGATTTTGGAAATATGTCGTCATCAACTAAGCTTATAGGGTTAGACATTAGCTACAACAATTTTGATGGGTTCAAAATCTATATCAAAATTAAGTAGCTAAGTCGCTAAATCTATATAAAAATTACACAATCTCAAATTTTTGTATTGGAGCCATAACAACTTTTGTGGCCAAATTCCAAGATTCATATATAAATTTGTGAACCTCATTGTTCTTGTTCTTTCTTACAATAAGTTGGAAGGTCAAGTATCTTATACATTTTTCAGAAACTTCAATCAGTTAGTGATATAATAATGGACAGCTCAACTCAAGCTCTACAACATAGCTCAATCTACAAGTCAAGTTCAGCCCCAACTCGTGCAGAATTTCCTACCCGACCTCTTAACTTACCTCACACCAGATCGAGTGCAGCTCCAGATTGGCCAGATTGTGCAATTGACCTCATAGCTTGATCGACACCAACTCAAGTTAAGCATCTGAAACCTAGAAGAAATGCAAAGGAGGATTACTTATTCGCCTTTGGAGCCAAGATGATTGCAACCATCCGGACCTTTGATACCTGCAATGAGTACTCAAAGAAGATTAACAATTGGGTGTGTAACTCATTTGAACTCATTTTCCCGTAAACGAGTTTTATCCCATTGGGTTTTTTCTATAAGGTTTTTAATGAGGCAATTGGGTTACACCAACAAGAGACTCATTATATAAGCCTTCTAAAACCCTAGAAAACATGGCTTAACCACCTATATATTTGCTTCTTATCATTTTGTAAACTCTTAAGCAGTTTTCTACATTTTATGAAGGTTTTCCCTTTATCTTTTTGTTGGTGTGTATTATCCAATAAATCAGGATCTCAGTGTGTCATATATGTGATCTTAGATCCGTCTTGGTGTGTCATATCCAAGCGATCACCCGGAATATCAAAGGTCTTCCGCAGCGTTTGTGCGACCATTTGATTCATCAACCTTGACATCTTCGGAGGAATCAAGGCCTATCAACCTCTCTCTCTCAACTTTTGAAGTGTCGATCTTAGGAGATTTTTATCAAATGGTATCAGAGCCACTTCAAAAGTTAAGTATTTTGATTTATTATCACTTCTTGTCTTTTCATATTCTGTAATTTCATCTTCTCATCATTCACCAATTTGTTCTTATTAAGAAAATCAAAAAAAAAAAAAATTGTGTTAGCTTGCTAAATCTGGGTCTGAAACCATTACATATTACTTGTTTGCATGTTACTCTTCATATTCACTTCCCAATCTCTCGAGCCTTGCTTGAAAAATTGAAATACTTGTGCATCTACTATTTTAATATGTTAGATCTATGCAACAGACTTATAAAATCATTCGTTGTTTAGTGTCTCTTCAACTTCATTTATAGATCTGTTAGGAAAATTGAACAACTGAATCTTTGTTGTTAAGAATTAAATTATATCTTCTAAAGCACAAATTTTGTATTATTGGTTAGCCAAGTTTTGGGTTGAATTTGTTTATACTTAAGTGAAATTTGAAAATTGATCATGTGGCAACCATTTAATTGTGAACTATTGTGCAATCCATCTCTCACTACCTTATGAACATCTAAGGCTATTATTTGAGCATTAAAAAAATTAATCATTGATAATCTAAGGTTGGATCATTTACATTATATATATGATTGTAATTTTTGAGTGAATCTTGATTTTTGGAATAATCAGATTGGACCTTTCTCTGGAAAATGTTTTGATTTGTTAACGAATTATAAATTTAGTTTGTGTTTATTGTTGAAACTATTTTACTAGTTTATTTTTGCGTTTGTTTTAGGGAAAACATGGTGAATGCTAGGAAAAACCATATTTTAATTGATGCTGTCATGGCAAAAATGGAGCCAATTATGGACAAGAAGATTGGTGCTTTGATACAAGAAATGCGACATATGATAAAAAAAGGATTCACACGGATTGCTGTTGGAACTGACAAGTATACACAGTCAAGATACCGTAGAGGCAACAAGATGAACTATCACAAGCATGAAGTGGATCCTCATTATCGATTGAGGAAACAAAAGGAGTGTGATGAAATAAAAAGGTGTATACAAGAAGCTTTTAAGGCTATGGAGGCAAGTCAACAGAATATATGAGCAACTCATCAATCTGTTGGTATAGATCAAAAGCAATTCTCAGACCTTGAGATCATTATTACAAGTACAGGAGAACAAGCCAAGACTGAAAAAGAACCATGAGCACCTTCTGATTTTGCTCCAAAAGAAATGACTCTCACAGCCAAGTCTACACCACATGTTTTGCATGGAACCAAAATTAGTGAAGCTCATGATCTCACTCAATATTGGCAACAATACATGGCAGGTCAAAGTTTTAAATATTCTTGTTTAGATGTATCAATTTCAAGTATAATGCACTTGTTCTATCCCATGAGCATGCAGAAGGAAACATGAGTTGAAGGTGCATTATTCGACATGAGGATTAAAGAAAATCATCAGACTGGCAATGGATTCAAAACATACTCCAAGAACATAAACAAGAAACCATAAGACGAACTGGAGAATGCACCAGCAAAACCCAGAGCTGAATCAAGTCCAAGAAAGAACACTCACGTGTTTTTTTTAGTTCAAGGAGAATCAACTTGATATATGCTTGCAGATTCCAAGGCTATGGACTTATGGTACCTATATGGACTCCCAAAAACGTATGAAGCCTAATTTGCTTTCCCTTGGCACATGTCAAACATTTTTGAGAACAAAATATGTTCAAATAATGGAGTGTGATGATGACACCAAACCAAGTCTCTATTAGAAACAAGACTATGAAAACATAACTACAACTATGCAGCGAGGATGGGCACCATAAATCCTAATACGGCCAGAGACACTGAGTTTAAGCATGAACAGATAAGTTTCTTTGTTCTAAAAGAGCACTATAAATCTGATTACACAGATATAACTCTTTGGTCTTTGTCAAAAAAGCCAACTACAGGAAGAGAAACCAGCTGGAATCGCACAAGAAGGATTCAAAGGTGGGAGGAAGACCAATGATACAAGCCACCTGATTGGGATCAAAATAAACTCCAAACCTTTGGTTTTTTCTCTCTGATCAAAGAAGAACCACCTGATGCCAGAAGTAGACCAAAGACGAGATTGAGCAAATTTGGAGATAATTCGGATTTAAGGTCAAATTCATTTCAAGTGGGAGGGGATGATATGATCATGGACATATCAACTCAAGCTCTACAACATAGCTCAATCTACAAGTCAAGTTCAGCCTCAAATCGTGTAGAATATCCTACTCGACCTCTTAGCTAACCTCACACCACCTTGAGTGCAGCTCCAGATTAGCCAAATTATGCACTCGACCTCATAGCTCAATCTTCACCAACTCGAGTTAAGCACCTGAAACCTAGAAGAAATGCAAAGGAGGATTACTTATTCGCCTTTGGAGCCAAGAAGATTGCAACCATCTGGACCTCTGATACTTGCGACGAGTTCTCAAAGAAGATTAACAAATAGGTGTGTAACTCATTTGCACTCTTTTTCCCTTAAGCGATTTTTATCCCATTCGGTTTTCTCCTTATGGTTTTAATGAGGCAATTGGATTACACCAACAAGAGGCCCATTTGTTAATGAGTTTAGACCCATTATATAAGCCTTCTAAAACCCTAGGAAATGTGGCCTAACCACCTATAGATTTGCTTCTTATAATTTTGTAAACTCTCAAGTAGTTTTCTAAATTTTATGAAGGTTTTCCTTTCTCGGTGTGTCATATTCGTGATCTTAGATCCTTCTTGGTGTGTCATATCCAAGAGATCTCATGGAATATCAAAGGTTTTCTAGAGCCTTTGTGCGACCATTCGATTTATCAACCTTGACATCTTCAGAGGAATCAAGGCCTATCAACTTTTGAAGTGTAGATCATAGGAGATTATTATTAGTCAGTGGAAACTATCGGTGGATCATCACTAATTATATTGAATCTTGGTTCATATTCACTGCATGGATCATTTCCTTAATGGTTCTGCAAGTTAAGATTTTTATCAAACTTGGATTTATCCAACTTGAATTTATCTAACAACCATTTAACTGGTGTCGTTCCTCAATGTTTGAAGAGTTCTACTTCTCTTGAAGTGTTAATAAATATGACAAACAATAGTTTCAGTGAATTTCTACCAGATTTATTCATCGATGGGTCTGAATTAAGATTACTTGATCTTAGCCACAACAATTTTGTGGGAAAACTTCCAAAATCCATTATCAATTGCAAGTATTTGGAATTGCTTAATGTTAAAGGAAACAAGATCAAAGACACAATTTCCATTTTGGTTGGGCAATCTACAATACTTAAATGTTCTTGTGCTTCAATCAAAAGCTTTCTATGGTCTAGTTTATAAATGTTCTGTGTATCTTGGGTTTCCAATTATGATCGGATCATTGACATATAACAACTTTGTTGGATCATTGTCACAAGAATATTTTGCCAATTTATCTGAAATGTCACTTGTGTAGAGTCATAATAATGACTTTACATTTACGAACTATATGCGCTTTTTTCATACAAGGTAATCAATTTGATGTATAAAGGAGTAGACAAATATTTTCCTTAGATCTTTCAAGCCTTCAGAGTCATTGATTTTTTTCTGGAAACCGAATATGCGGACATATCCCTAAATCCAATTGTCTATTAGGTGAGCTATATCTTCTCAATTTGTTGGGCAACACATTCACATGCAACATCCCACTGTTTTTGCCAATTGGTCTGAAATATCACTTGTGTGTAGTCATAATGATGACTTCAAATGGACATCAACTCGTGGCAGTAGCTTGCTCTTTCTCTCTTGTGGAAAATGATCCTTCTTCAGGTGAATCCACACTAAGTCGCCTTCTTCAAATATCAGCTCCTTTCTTCCTTTGTTGGCGTGTTTCTGGTACTGCTCTGTCTTCTTCTCTATGTTCTCCTTGGCTTTGGCGTGAATTCTCCTTACTTGTTCAGCCTTTGCTTTTCCATTTGCACTACATTTCACATCTAAAGGCAAAGTAATCAAGTCTAGAGGGGACTGTGGGTTAAAGCCATAAACAATCTCAAATGGAGAAAAGAGA
>OVAX01001434.1:35100-45174 GCA_900406405.1 Lepidium africanum | reverse complement strand
AAAAAAAAAAAAAAAAAAAAAAGGACCGGCCACAAGTATTCAACATAAATAATAGATCCAACACTCAAAGCTTGAACCACGTTCAACCATAGAAACCAAATCCTAATTCTCTTAAAGCATTTTTTAGTTGGACATCTATTTTTTGTCATTTACGCACGTGCTATTTCATCAATCATTACCAATCACAAATAATTTGATCGGTGAAAATATTACCTTTTTTTCTAACGGAGTTCGACTCTAGATTGTTGTGTAAATCTACACAATATGTTTAGAGTTTGAATTTTATGTCAGACTTATCATTTGATCAGGATAATATTCATACATGCAGTTTTTTCCGATTTTCTACTCTAGATTATTGTGTATAACTCTGTATAATAATATTTTATGAATTGAATTTTATGTCAGACTTATCATTTGATCAGGATAATATTCATACATGCAGTTTTTTCAATTTTCTACTCTAGATTATTGTATATAACTCTGTATAATAATATTTTATGAATTGAATTTTATCGATCCATTTTAATTGCTCGCATGTTTTTTTTTTTTTTATTATATAGCTGAAGGACCGACCATAAGTAATCAATATAGAACCATGACCCAAAGCTTGAACCACATACCGTCCATATATAGAAACCAAATCCTAATTCCTTTAAGACCCAACTTTTGGCACTTTACGCACGTGCTACTTCATCAATCATTACCAATTATCTATATATATACACATAGACCATTCGTAGAATTCAACTCATTCACCACATAAACTAAAGTCACATCTCTTCATAGCAGTCTTAAAAACAAATAAGCCAAAGTTTCTTCTTTAAGTCTTACTTAATCAATGGCTTCCTCTGCTATGTCTCTCTCTATGACAAGTCTCAACAATCTCTCATGCAATTACCATTCTCATCGAAGCTCGCTTCAAGGTTTTTCTAGATCATTTCAGAACTTTGGAATCTCATCCAACGGTCCAGATTTCTCCTCTCGATTAAGTTTCATTCCCAAGAAGAATAATCTAAGTGCATCTCAAGCTCTCTCTAAGAACTCCAGAATTACTGAAAACTCCAGACCAAGTAAGTTATTTCAAAAACCCAAATAACCGAATTCATAGATTTACAAACTTGACCACTGTCCATGTAGAAACTCAACAATATTGATATGTTATATTAGTACTTGAATAGATCGAGCTAATCTTTTAAAAGGAAATGAATGATTGTATTGATATTGAAGTGATGAATACAATAAGTAAGAGCTATTAATCTAACTTTATGTTTTCTATCTAACAATATCGTGTCGCTCTCTAGCACTAGACGAAATCATTAGGCAAAAAGCATAGACTTAGACCGATAGTTTTTACTTATTGTCGATTTTTTGCATCAACAACCACCTAACATAATTGCATATCTAAAACTCAAGTACCCAAATTTAAAGTGGAGTTCTACTTTTATTCTCAGGTAAAATTCAAGAACTAAACGTGTACGAACTCAATGAAGGAGATAGACACAGTCCAAAAATTCTTAAAAATGCAATGAGCCTAACTTTTGGAATCGGCGATCTTGTCCCATTCACCAACAAACTCTACACTGGCGATCTAAAGAAGCGTGTAGGCATCACTGCTGGTCTCTGCGTCGTGATCGAACACGTCCCGGAGAAGAAAGGTGACAGATTTGAAGCCACTTACAGCTTCTACTTCGGTGACTATGGTCATTTATCTGTACAAGGACCTTACTTGACTTATGAAGACTCTTTCCTTGCAATTACTGGTGGCGCTGGAATTTTTGAAGGTGCTTATGGACAAGTTAAACTTCAACAACTTGTGTATCCGACAAAACTGTTCTACATTTTTTACCTTAAGGGTATTGCTGCTGATTTACCAGAAGAGCTCACCGGAACGCCGGTTCTTCCATCTAAAGATGTGAAGCCGGCACCAGAAGCTAAGGCTTTGGAGCTTAATGGAATTATAAGTAACTATACTAATTAGTGAACTAAATTAGCCCTATGTTTCTTGTAGCTCTCTATAACGAATTTTTTTTTAGTGAGATATATATGTTTTAGAAAATGTAATCGATCTTTTGAGTAATATTAAATGAGTTTAGTGATAAAAAACTATCAAGTTCTCTAGCTCAATATTTTTCAAAAAGATGGTTCTAAAAGACAAGAGTTAGAAGACGTAGATACGCATTTATATATTTAGTCAGAACTAGTATGTGTTTTTATATGTAATCGAATCTTTAGGGGGATAAAAATCTTTTTTTTTATTGTCTCCGAATATAAAGTTTCTAGAAATTTTGTGAACTAACTCTTTTTAAAAATGTACTAACAAGATTAAACAAGATAACCTAGAAATTATTAAACGAAAGTATGTACAACTTCTATTAACAAAAAAAAAAAAAAGTATGTGGAATTTCTTGGCTAGTGGTTAAGAGTTCCAGTGCCTGGACGGTTCGCGGAATTACATAGGTAAATGATTAGGTCCAAAAGATTTTAGTATGTGAAATATGATCAAAATAATTTTTTTTCAACATATTATTATCCAAATTTTTTGTGGATTTAAAGAATATTTACATATTTATTAAAAGAAATTTGTAAGCCAACACAATTGTGATCTAGTGGCTGAACGAAAAGATTCAAGACAGTAATACGTTATCTGAGTTCAAATCTCTTCTAAATCATATTTGTGTATCTACACCTCAAAACATATTTACATGGTTTACTTGAAGTCCCAAAAGAAACTCAAACTGGGAACAGCAATATTATGCTACTTGAACTCAAACTAGTTATAAAATAATAAAAAGTAATTGTAAGGCTGGTCCATAGTTTTGTTGGGTATGAATGCATGATGCATCCACAAATTATCTATAGAATATTTGAGTGTTGGAAAAGAAAAATATATATCCTAAAATTGTTTGTGAAAACACATTTTCATAATCCCAAATTCCCACATGTTGCATGGAAATAGTTTTGATAGATTGAATCATCTCTATATGATGATGATATAACATTCTGGTGATACTAATAGATAACAAGGAGTGTGCGGCTTACATTAATTGTCACAAATGGGATAACGAAGTTAATGACTCAGATATCAAACAGTCTCATTGCAAATCTATTTTAATACTAAATAATTTGAATGGATTTGTTGATAAGAAAATTGAAAAAGAGTACAAGATTGGAGTTTTAGCTTAAGCTTTTTCAGAGATAGGTTTATAAAAAACACGAGTTATAGAAGACATTGATACGACCAAGTAGTGTCAAAATTTCTTCCATAAACCAAAGATAATAGCAAACAAAAGTGAGTTTTAAGTATTGATTGATAAACCATACAAAAGTAAAGAGTCTAACAAAAAGTCGAGATTGATAAGAAGAATACAAAAATGATAAAAGCTCTAAACCAACGTTCTTTACTTCTTCTCTTCTTTTTCAGCCTCTGCAGCTCTCTTGGCTCTAGCACCAGCATGACGTTTGTTTGTACGCTCTAGACGAATCTTGTCATAAGCCTTGAATGACTTCATGTCAGCAGTCAACTTAACAAGCTCCATTGGTGCCTTCTCACTAACAATAGGCATGTAATCTCCTTGGACTTGAGTTGCATTAGCAAGCTCCTCTGGAGTAGAATCACCAGCCTGCAAATAACAACAAGGTGTCGCCAAAATCAGAAATTGAGAAAGTATCTAAGCTCAATGTAGTATCTAAGAATGGAACATACCTTGACTTTACGCGATCTGCGCGGGAACACAACCAACTTAGCCTTGTAAGTCTTCAACCTTTGAACATTGGATTGGAGACCCTCCAAAGAACGGTTTTTACGACGGTGATCAACAGAAATTCCAATTGTTGGAGCCAATTTCTTCGGGATACCAGCAGCCTGATTGATCGAACCCATAAATAACACAACAGTATTAGTTTTCCATCTATATATCCATAAGAGCAAAAAAACACTTAAAAAGAATGAATTTTCAGAATCCAGACCTTAAGCTCCTCAAGAGTGAATCCTTTTCCAGCTCTAACTTTCATGTTGTACTTTAGAGTCTGACCGTGCACAACAGGACGGAGTGGACCAGATGTGGGACGAGGGAAGATCTTCACTGCCTTCTTTTGTCTAGCTGAAGAAAGACAGCACCAACAAGAGATACAAGTATTGAGACACTTGATTCCATAACTAAACTTAAGTTCGAACCTAAGATACAAGTACTTTACTAACCAACTCTTCTCCTGGTTTTCCTGGCAGGTTGGTTGAACCATGTCTTCACATAGTTCTGCCAATGCTTTCGAAAGTGCGAGCTCGGGATCACATTATTGTGCTTCATTTTCTTACCTTAAGCTACAAAGACAAATTACAAACACAAGAACAAGTCAATACATAAAATCTTCACTTTTAGTTACACAAAGCAAACAAAATGAACATAAATTTCAATACTAATCGTGCAATCAAAACAGAGAATTCTCAGTAAACTCATAATTCATAACAAAAAGGCTTTTCTACTTAACATAAACCCATTTCATTTCTTTATACAAATCTTATCTTCGTCTGATCTGCGAAAGCACTGTAAAGTGCAATGCGAGATTGTGACTTGTTCGATTCACGAGAAAGGCATTGAGAGAGACGAAGAGTGAGTAAGGAATCATCAATGATACTATACGATTGATTACTAAAATCCACATTCCAGATTAAACTAATTAAAAATGAGTATAAACAACACAGGAATTGGAAAATCCAAAGCATTGAAATCCTACTGGAAAACAAAATTCGGGTCAATGAAAGAACAAATCAACCTCACGAAGCAACAAAGACGATAGAGAAAAGGAGAAGAAACTTACAGTAGCGTTCCTAAGCGGCTGGAGGCAAGGCAAATTTAGGGTTTTTGATTTATCTGATTATATAATAAATCTAATTGCAGTGACAAATGGGCTTCAACAGTTAATGGGCCTTATTAGGTTTTATAAATAAATATGGGCTGTTTATGTAATAGAGAGTCAAGTTAACTTGATTGACAATTACTTTTTAAAAGCAAAAATTTTTCTATTAGATTTAAATTAACTAATCATATTTTACTTTGCTTTTTATGATTGGTTTCGTTTAAATTTTTTACAAAAATTTTTATTCTTCAAAGCAATTGCCAATTAGGGCCTAACCCTAACATAAAAACCATATTGAACTTAACCGAGAATAGTACTTGGTTATATTTTGGATTTTATCAAAAAAACTATTCGATTCCAATACTAACATAGGCTTCGATTGATAATGATATAATTGTCGGCGTAATGTAATACAACTATGCAATTTTTCTTTCTGCCTAAGAATTTACAAAGAAAAAAGTCATTAAACACAAAAAACAGGATTTTGTTTTTTTAATAACCTAAAAATCAAAAAATATAATATACTAATTTTTCTCTCTATATCGTTCTTTGTTTCTAACATTTTTTATATTCAACAAAATTAAACTTTCTTAGTTTTATAACCTAGACATGTAATAATTATTTATCAATAACCTATAATTCTATTATTTATTTAAAAAAAAATTGAAATGTTGACATGTATTAGTTAGCAAGAAATTTTATATGCAGAATGCATTTAGTCAGTGAGTCTATAATAAAATTTACCATGCAACTAATTATAATTTTACTATTTTATTATATACAGATAACATTTACATAATATATAAATGAAAATTGTAAGAAATAAAATTGCATATATGATTTGGACTTCACAACATCATTATATATTTATATATCAAATAATTATAAAGCAACAAATGTGTTATATTTTTTATAATATTTATAAAATATCTTTTCAAGTATTTTATATATATATATATATATTAAATTCTATAAATTATTAGTTTTCTAAATATAAAAGATATATTTATAACATACTTAAAAGCTTATCAAAAATTTATAATTGTATATTATTAATATTAAATTATATTCTGTTATTCGGTAAAAGTTATCCAATCACCATCTGATTCTGCAAAATTTCATTATGCAATATATTATTCTACAAGGCTTTATTCTGTAACTTTTATTATGCAAGTTTATTTTAGTTATGCCATTAACCGATTATGCAACTTTACCAATCGGAACCATAATTTTGGTTTTCAGTTCACCAAAAATTGAAAATAACAAATAGGAACCGAAACTAATTGTACTAAAAGTATTTTGGTTATTTCTGGTTATAGATTATGCGTGTTTAGTTACAAGTGATGATTTGAAACCGAACCTATATTATTTTGGATCTAATTCGTATCAATCCATTTAAAATCGAAATCGTACCAAACTAAACTAAATTTTAGTGAGTACTTAGTAATTATGATATATTTCTTATGTTTCATAATAAGTGTCGTTTTAACATTTTTTACACAAATTAAAAAAACATATTAAAATATTATTATACTTTTGAAAACTAGTTGACTCTTGACATTTTTTTTCTTTTATTGGTTAATAATGAGGTTAAACTAGAGAATCGTAAATCTGAAATAACATTTATTTTGAAACAAAAAAACAGTACACTTATTATGAAACGGAGGGAATATTTATAAAAGTAAAACCAAAAGAACAGATTTGAATTAAACCGGAAACCCGATTGCTGCTAGTCAATAGTCAAGACCAACGAAACCGAGTGGAAAATCCATAAAAGCATCTCTCGTATTAAAAATTTAAAACACACCTATAGAAATATACGAACGTGTAACTTTATCATCATCCAATATAAATACTCATTACTCAAACTTATCAAAGCTCATTCAATTTCCTTTATATAGCCTTTAAGTCAATCTAAACCAAATTTATTGAAGTTTTATATTAGCTTCTTCTGCTGCTATGTCTTTGGAATCCATCTCTATGACCACTCTTAACAGTCTCTCCAGTAATCGAAGCTCTTTTCTTGGTTTCTCTAGATCTTTTCAAAACTTTGGGATCTCATCTAACGGTCCAGGTTTCTTCTCCTTGTCGAGATCTAATTCTCCTAAGAACCTTAGTGCTACTCGAGCTTTCTTCTGGAATTGGGGCAAGAAACGTGTAAACTCCAGACCAAGTAAGTTTTATAGATCCTTTCGTTTTTGTCTTTTAGTTGTACACTTTGATCAAGTCAACGTTTGTTTCTCAAATTTCATACTTCATTAGTACAATCAATGATCTAAGCCCACTTCATAAATTTAAAAGTAATCTCAAGTCTTTCAAAACAGAGTACCCAACTCAAAAAGTGAATTTTATCGAAAACCCAACTCAAAAATTAATATTTTCAACTAAGTGATCTGGTCTAGTGATTTCTATCTGAGTAAGTGGCTATGTTGGTCCAAGCAAGTGATTGATTCATTTCAAACGCGAAAAACTAGTCATTTCCACTTGGTCATGTGTTACCCGATTTTCGAGGGGGTTATGGTGAAAGGGATAACTTGTCGATCCTCGATATCGAAAATCCCGATCTTAGGTAGAAAACAATGTTGTTCCTCATTAGTTGGAATCGACGATTTTCGAAAAAAAATGGAATTCGAGAATATTTTAAATAATCGACCATTAAGCTCTAAATCACTAATTAACTCTGTGTTTTTGTTTATCTCTTTTTATGTAATTCAGCTAAAATCCAAGAACTAAACGTGTACGAGCTCAACGAAGGAGATAGAAACAGTCCAGCAATTCTAAAACAAGCCAAAAACCCAAAAGAGCTTGGTCTCGGCGATTTAGTTCCATTCACAAACAAACTCTACACAGGCGATCTCAAAAAACGCATTGGCATCACTGCAGGTCTCTGTGTCTTAATCCGACACGTCCCTGAGAAAAACGGTGACAGATTCGAAGCCACTTATAGCTTCTACTTCGGTGACTATGGTCATTTATCTGTACAAGGAGCGTACTTAACTTACGAAGACTCTTACCTTGCTATAACTGGAGGCTCTGGTATATTTGAAGGTGCTTATGGACAAGTTAAGCTTCGTCAACTTGTGTATCCGACAAAATTGTTTTATACTTTTTATCTTAAAGGTATTGCTAATGATTTGCCGGTGGAACTTATCGGAATGGCGGTTACACCGTCGAAAGATGTTAAACCGGCACCGGAAGCTAAGGTTTTGGAGCCAGGTGCAACCATAAAAGGCTTTACTGATTGATTGATTAGTTACTTGTGTAATATTTTTTAAATAATATTTTGGTTTTGTAATCGAATCTTTTGTGTTATAATGAGTTGTATTAAATGTTGTTTTCGAGGGAATAAAATATAGTATTAAATTAGACTTGACTAATGTTTTTTGGTTTTGTAATCGAATCTTTAATTTGAATTATAATGAGTTGTGTTAAATGGTGTTTTTTTTTTTTTTTTTTTACTTAGAAGTTTTCCTGACCTATGGGAGGGGTCGGACTATTCTCCTAAGAATAATAATATATATATGGATAGATCCTCACCCCCGATTTTACAAATAGGTAGTGTCCGTGTGTGATTGGAGTAGTGTTCGTTAACCATTGGATGACCAAACAAATTGTAAAGTAGTTTCGGATATTAGGAGAATCGAACCCGTGATATGAGAAACACCCGGACCTGTTCTTTTACCACTCGACCACAACCGTTTGGTCTTAAATGCTGCTTTTGAGGGAATAAAATATTAATTTGTTGAGATGACGACTGTTTTCATCAACATGGAGTATTAAAACGTTTTACATTAGTTGGTATTGATATTTTTTCACATTTTTTTCCACAAAATGGTAACGATTTTGTAATGCGACAAAACGTTATGAAAATAGTTAAAAGTAATGAAAATAGTTGTATATCACTTTTAGTACTATTTTTATGATTGGTTACAATGAATGTGGAACGTCTTTGCGATGGAATTGGTCACCAAATAGCAACGCTAATTAACAAAATAATCATTAAAATAGATCTTATGACTGACGTTTTTGAAAATTATACAAAAAGTTTTTTTTTTTTTTTAAACAAAGAATCTAATGGTTAAAAATGTTAGTATAATGGAGAAAATGTCCATACTCACCTCAAGAACTTTTTTTCGGAGTTTAATTCAAGTAGTTACATAATATTGTGTAATATAATTTGGATTATGGCTCTAAATGGTAACTGCGGAATCATGTAGAATTGTGAAATTTTTTTATTCTACATATTTTTATTTTCCACACTTACCATACAACATTGTGGAATATGAATATGTGGAATGTGGGTCCCTTGACATTAAGTAAGTTTTGTATTATATTTTTGTATTTATTTTTTGTTTGTTTGAAAATTTGTATACAACTTTGTTTTTTAATGTAATTTTGTGATGGTTCATAATACTAATAAGCTCTCCTTTGATTACATTCTTTATTGATTATCCTTTTTAGTTGATATATTTAAATAATAAACATATTAGAAATATTCATTAGTTTAGATACTTAATTTTTTATATATTTAAAATATTGATAATGATTCATTTGATTAGTTTTTAATATCTTTAAAACAAGTAATATCTTAAAATACAATATACAATTAACTATGAAAATATTATATATATATTGTATATGTCACTTATTTTGCTTGAGTTCGGTTTAGTTCAAGTTCAATCCATTACTAGAAGTAGATTAAATAAAATTTTAGGATATATTTTGGCTATAAATCAAATTTTGTCGATCGAATGATTAAAAAAAGAAATTCTGTTAAATTCAGCATTCAGCAAAATTCAGCTGTTACCATTTGATTTTAAGTGATTCCGCAAGATTACGCATATAAAATAAAAAAATTTCTGCAAGATTTCACATTCAACACAATTCTGCAATTACCATTTACACCTTATATATCAAAATTTTGTCAATTCAATTGATGAAATAAATATTATTATATTATAATAATTATGATAATGAAGTTAGTTTGGCCAAAGTGATTAATATTAGCATTTGTAATGGAGTTCCAGATACATAATCCTGCATAATAGAATCTAGAATTTAGATTATAAATGGAGGTTTATTGATCTAATAGTTATAAAAAAAAACTTAATAAAGCATAATTTTTTTGCTTGTTTAAAGTTTGGTGTAAATGATATAATTTTGAAACTAAAAAGTGCAACCCGGTTTTTAAACGATCCGAAATAAAAAAAAAAAAAAAAA
>OVAX01001434.1:0-35088 GCA_900406405.1 Lepidium africanum | reverse complement strand
AAAAAAAAAAAAAAAAAAAAAGTCAATTCTCTCTCTCGTTTAAAACTTCAAATCGTCGCCGGCTCTCCTCTCCGGTCGCCGCTGCTCGTCACCGGTGGCCGGGGAGAGATTTCGTTTTTCTGTTTTCCGTTTCTGCTTTTTCTTTCCCTTTCTTTCCTCCCTTTCCTCCCTTCCTTTTCTTCTTTCAGATTGTGGCTTCCTCAGGAGAGGTTGAATCGGCTTACCGGAGAGGATGGAGGAGGCGACGGCGACTCACCGGGCGAGAGTGAAGGTCTCAAGCCCTCACGACGATTTCCGACTCCTTGATTCCGTTCTATCTCCACCGCGAGGACAGGTGGTTTTGATCTGGTTTTCGAAGGACGGAACTCTTCTTCTCTCAATCGATCTGTTTCTTCTCCTCTTGCATCACGAGTTAACGGCGGCGGGTTTCCTCTCCAGACCAGCGGCGAAGGTTTATGCCAGCGGCGTGACAGATTTGAAGCGTCTGGAACCGGTTTTTGAGGACGATTTCGGTTCTAGGACGGCTTCAATCCGTTTCCCGGCGGCCTGAATATACGAGAAGCAGCGGATCTCCTCTCCTCTCATCTCCGGCGGCTCTTTTCTTTGACCTCTGTTTTTGGTTTGTTGCAGGTCCTCTCATCGGTGGCTTGCTCACTGACGGCGGAGAAGAAGGTTAGGTCGACGGCGGTTCAGGAAACTAGGTTGGAAGCTGGTTAAGGTTAATGGGCTGGTATTGGGCCGATAATGGGCCAGTAGTATAATCCCGGCCCAAAGTGGTAATGGGCTGGGTTTATTATTATCTGTTTCATTGTTGGGTTTAGAGTACAATATGACGAGAGACATGCCTGATTTATTGGTTTTCATGGAGTAGTGGATCATCGCTTGATTAGGTTTCTGAAATTTTGGGCCATATGGGCTACTTTTCAGTCTCCTCGCCCAATCAGTAGTTGGGTTCGTATCCCTCTCCCTTGCAGGTTTCGTGATGGGACTAGGATTTCAGAACAGATGTTGGCTTAACAGTTCATGCCCTGCAAAGTTTTAGCTTTGTCTCTGTCATAGGATTAGAGAATTTTAAGGGTTTGATGTAAGTTAAATCTTTTTGTTATTTCTTTTGTCCTTTATTACGATTGTAATATCTCTTCGTCTATAAAATATGCTCGTTGACAAAAAAAAAAAAAANGTTGAAAAAAAAAAAAAAAAAAAAAGGTGCAACCCGTAGCATTAAATGGAGCAGTACATGACTTATTGTGTGAAATGTGGATCGTGTAAAAATTTAGACTTTAAAGCCATGAACGTGATTAATGTGGCTACCGACCAGTCAAATCATCGAGAATTGTGGGTCCATCTACTCACCGAACATACAAAACAGAGTTAAGTTACGTCGACTTTTGAAAATAATATAGGCGTTGTTTGTTTACTAGATCTGCGATCGCAACCAAAAATTGTTTGTTTGGTGGTCGTTGAAATGTAGTGACCAGTTACCAGCGATCAGCGACTAAAATTTTAAATCGCTAAAAAGTTCAGTAACTGGTCGTTGGAATTGGTCGCTAGCGACCAACGACCACCAAACAAACAAGACCACCGACCAAAAAATTAATTAATTAAAATAATTTAAATAAATAAATTTAAATTTTAAAATAATAGTATAAAATCTAATTACTAAATTAAAAATAAAATATTTTCATATATAAAAAATTAATAAAACAAAATTTACAAAAAAATAAAATTTATATTTAATATTTAATTTTAAATATATTATAAATAATTAATAAATAAATATGATATTATTATTTTTTTTTCATATTTTTTTGGCTAAATGTAATTGATATTTTATCATTCCAATTTACATATAATTTTTATATAATTTTTATAAATATATATAATTTTTTAAATAAAAATAATAAAAAGTAGTCGTTGGTCGCTGCGACTACAAAACAAACAATACGGTGACTGGTTGAAGCGACTAATCGCTGTGACTGCCAAACAAATATAAAATTAAATTTTTGATCGCGGTCGCTGATCACGGCTGCTGGTTACAGCTGCCAACAACCAACAAACAAACATAGTCTATATATGCGATATGTTATACAACTTTTTTTTTTTTTGTTATTTTACGAGTATAAGGAAGAGACTAGGGATGGTTTCGTCCCAATAAAAGAAACAAAGAAAGCGAGATGATGATGGTTTTGGAGTGAAATTCGAAATTGGAAAGAGTTTTAGCTAAGTGAGAAAGTGAACCCAAAAATCAGATCTAAGAGCACTTTCAATGAAAGAGAATGTTGAGTTTCGTATAGCATAAAATAAGTTGTTAAATATATTTTAAAAAGATATCAAAGAAAATAAATCCCAAAAAATTGCTTATTACAAAATCCCTTTTTTTTTTTTTTTTTTTTTTTGTTAAAAATAAGTAATTCAGAACGACAAAATTGATGGTTTGAATTTATCAAATATGAGAATGTGTAAAGAATGCACATATCTTTTATTAAGTAGTTAAATGTGTATCTATGCAATTTTTCCACCCGAATTTAATCGAGAAAATCAAGATTGCTCGACGTGATATTATTTAAGATTTGAAAGAGTTTAGATTATATATCCAATTGTTGAAGAATATGTACTTAACAAAAGAGAAAATTAATAGAGATAATGATATAAATCATGAGGAAGTATAAATTGTGAATATTTTGTATTCCTTAGTTATTTTGGCTCCTAAAGTTAAGAATGAGCTAATAGATGTTGAGAACGTTGTTAATAGAATAGTTTGTCGTAGTTTAACTGATTTGCATATCGTGAAGTTGTTCATGAAAGCAGTTCATTATATTGGAATGTGCTATAAATAGGTAGATCTAATGAAGTGGTTCTTTGTTTTTTCTAGTGTTTAGATCTATAAAGCCCTTTTCGACCAAAAAAAGGAAGAAAAGATCTATAAAGCCCAAGTAAGAAAACGTACCTAATGCCATATTAAATGTGGGCCTGTTGGGCCAATAGATTAGCATCACGGTGTTGTTTTGTTACAATGGTCGGTGGTGATTATGGCTTTTTGAGACTCTGAGGGGCAATTATAAACCAAATACAGACTTCATACACATCTCCAAACTTTGTTTTGCCAACTATTTTACTATATTAAAACTGTTCAATCTAATCAAAACAGATAAGCTCTTTTAAACCAATTCATTTCATTAAACTAGACAGCTATTATAGAGCCTCTAATATAATATTTTAATTGCACAAATTATAAATAAGAAAATGAATAACATGAAAACATATGAATCGATTATAGAAGCTGTTTTGGGTGATAGTTTGATTTTTTTCTCAATTTTCAGAGGTTATTTTCCTTAAAAGAACTAGAAAAGGCATTTTTCAAAACAAAAAATTGTTAATTATCATTTTTAATTCATGTTTTTAATCAAAATTAATAAGAATATCATAGGATTTGGTCGAAAGCTATTAAAAAGAAAAGAAAATGAAATAACAAGGCTTTTTAATGCATCACACCAAAAACTAATCTCTATATGTAATACTATGTATTATAACATTTCTAATCATTTTTCTAGTGAAAAGAAAAAATACTTCATTTGCAAACTGAATAGAAATAAAATTCATAAAATTTATAAATTATTCAGGTGAGTATTAAATGTCGAGTTGCTCTCAGTCTAGTGGTTATGATGATCCAGCTAATGATTTAGCACTAGAGTTCGATCGATTCATACCCGTTGCATTATGATAGATTAAAAAAGGAATATATTAGAGGTAAGTTTTAAGTTATGGATCGAGTTTTGTTGATCATGACAAAAAAAAATTGAGTATTAAATTAAAATTTATTTGGAGTGTCCAAAAATATGCGTATTTGGGGATGGCTAATTGGCTATGTGGTTATTGTTGGGGTCAATAATCCACAGGGACAGATCAGATCACACACCAATTAATTTCTATAGATACGATATATTTTTCTTTTATAATTAAAGTTGACGGATTATAATGCATTTAATCACATTTAATTTCATATACAATTCCAAATAATATTGATGGAAATACAGCATAACATTTATAACAGTAAAATATGTTTTTGATTGTGATCTGTGATGGGCATTACCAAGCCAATATACTGGAAAGATACATTCTCATATTTGGTTTAATTGACAATTGACATAATTAAAATTATTAGTCAAAACACAAAATATTTAGGGTTTTCTTAAATATAATATAGATATGTACTAATGGATAAGATTATAACGAATTCAACAAAGTCTCAAGGTCGTAAGACATTTTAACAAGTATATACATTTCTTCTCCCAGGTTTGGGCTATCTTTGAAGAGACATTTGGCTTTTCATATTAGGATATTGCAAATATAATTTCGACGTTTTTATATAGATTTGTGTGGGTAAAATTTATACTTGTAAAACACAAGAGCTCATGCACGTTTTTGGTTTTTCTTTTGCCGGCTTATTTAGGATTCACATATTCTTTCCCACGTATTTAATTTTATGAACGACATAATAATCCAAAAAAAGTTAGAAAATAGTAGATAAAGAAGGCCAGTTTGTATGTGAAAATAGTATATAACAATTTTACTTGAGGAAGTGTGTTGGTGTTAGCAAAAAAAAGTGTGTTGGTTAAATTGCAAATAGTCTTTTTTTTTTTTTTCTGTCAGAATTAAATTCTAAATCATGGAGTGTATAAAATTTGAATTATGAATCAATTTTGTCGATGACAAGTTTGCTTATCTTTTGTTATCGTCTTCATTAATTTAAAGTACGGACATATGGTCAAGAGACAAGATGATTTTTAAAAAATTGTTTCTCCCTACTTTTAGATATATGTCTGATTGATTTCGGTTTACTAATCAAAACTAAAAAATATAATTGCATATGTAAATTGTAATAGTTTCGAAATTCGCTACAAATTTTCATCAAATATTCAACTTTTTCTTTTTTGAGTAACAATTGGCCACCTATTTTCCGTAGCCACGGAAAAAAAAACTCGTGGCTATACATGAAGAAATATATAGTCAGCCCACATTTGTAATTCACAACAAACCATCAATATATAATATATTCAATACATATAACTAGAATACAGATATTTATACTATATATATAAGAATCCTTTCTTGGTTGGATATACCCAAATTGCATTTATATAATTCATAGAAAAGAACTTGGAATCACATTGGCGAATATTCACCACTCCCTATCAATACTACTATACAACAAGAAAAAATAAAATCTACTCTACATAATATATTAATTTATCAATCATATATTATATTAATTTCAGAACATATATATTATATAATCGAAAGCAAGATTCGCCTTGTAATGCGACGACCCGCCTTTTACATTCTCAAATTGTTGATCCTTGCGAAACCTTATAGAGCCAATGTTGTCTTTATAAAGAGACACAACCCATCTCTTCTTCATTAACTTAATAGTTTTGTTATAGCTCTTAAAAAAAGGTTGATCAGTCTCTTAAACCACCATGATTATTAACTTGAGCAACAATATGAAGAATTATAACCAGAAACGTGGAAGATTTGGTGAGTATATCGAAGCTCTTGAAGTAGAACGTCGAAAGATTAATGTCTTCCAACGTGAGCTTCCTCTTTGTTTAGAGCTTGTCACTCAAGGTATAAATCTATGCATTACATTTGATTTATAACATTTACTAGTAAAAGAGTTTCTAGATCGCAAAAACAACCACGGAAAATTATCAAATAGCCAACGATCTAACTACTTTTTTTTTCTAGCAACAACCGTATAGCAACATATTTTTTATATGGCTACTACATGCTAAAAAGAATTATGGCTAACTTGTGGCTTTTTAATTATTTTTTGTGACGATTTGATGATTTTTTTGTGGCTGTTTTCGTATCTGCAATTTTGCTACAATTTTTTTAGGCGATAAATGGTGACTATAGAGATTTTTTTTCTAGTTATATTAGATATATGTGGATGAATGTTAGATCTAATATGCTTAACGTGTTTATGGATTGATGAATCTAGCGATTGAGGCATATAAGAAGGAGATATCAAGTACAACTACGGAGAACTTGTACGGACAATCGGAATGTTCAGAGCAGACCACCGGAGGATGTGGACCAGTTTTGGATCTATTCATACCTATCAAACATTCTTCGACCTTTATAGAAGAGATAGAAGAAGAAGAGGTTCATGATGATCATATAGATGATCAACATGAATCTGATGAAACTGACATCGATTTTGATGACAAGAACATGAAATCTGAATGGCTTAAGTCTGTTCAACTTTGGAACCAATCAGATGCAGTTGTTTCTAACAAATCGGTAAGATATTAATTATGGTTAAATGCTTTTGATTTAGTGACCTTTGGAGCTTTCTTATCCGAGTTTGGTTTCAAGAAATTGCATTACACTACATGTTAATGTTTAGAATCTAAAGAGTTTGGTTATGAATCAAGTCTTGTCAATCAAATTGTATAAGTGTATAATATCGTTTTTGCATTTTCAGGATTGCTCACAAGAAAAGATAGAGAAGCCGGTGGAGATGGTAAAAGAACATAATGAAGCAGCTGAAAAAAGCAATAACATACAATCTCCGGCGACAACTATCGGCGGAGGAGGGCGGAGAAAACATAGGCGGTGTTGGTCACAAGACTTACATAAACGCTTCTTAAACGCTCTTAAACAACTTGGTGGTCCTCATGGTGCGTTTCTTAATTTTACATTTTCAATAATTTTTTTTAATGGATTTTTAATTAATTCGTATTAATTAATTAATTAATTTTTTTTTTTTTTTTTGTGTTGAAAATTTTAGTAGCTACGCCGAAACAGATAAGAGAACTAATGAAGGTTGACGGATTAACGAACGATGAAGTCAAAAGTCATTTACAGGTTAGTAAATCAGTACAATATAAAAAGATAAATATAATTAATTCCATAATTGATAAAATAACTAAAACTATATTTTTTGCCAAATTAAGACACTTGTGCACGTGAATCTTGAAGACTACGTACAGTAAAAGCTTGTCGATATAAATACTTGAAAATAAAAATAAGGAAATAATACCTATTTCCATACGATTTTGTGCTATATATCTTCGATAACAAAATTAAATGTTATTATACCCAAAATAAAATAAAATTTAATTTAATATTTTATTAGAATAATAGTTTCAGACTTGAAATCCCACCAATTTTGATTATAATCGATGTAGTATAAATAAGGTTGATGGAGTTTTAAATCTCTAACTATTATAATGGGATATATAAATTTAGAATTTTGATTACATGGAGATTAAAATCACTAATTTTACTATTGGATACAAATAATAAGAGATCTTAGTTTAGTGCTATATGATAGTTCTCCTCAAAAAAGTAATTAGAAACTTACCACTTGTTCATATTTTTCTTCAAAATATTGGTAAATAAAACTATTTCTTATTTTAATTTGTTTTTTGAATTATAAATACAGAAATATAGGTTACATATAAAACGGCCTAGCCAAACAACACCAAACAACAAAACCACTCAAACGCAACATTTTGTGGTAGTCGGTGGAACATGGGTGCCACAAACTAACCGCTCCACGATCGTTGCATCGGTTGAGACCACCACCGGGATTTATGGATCAATGGTTACTTCGTTACCGTCAGAGTGGCCGAGTCATTCGAGTTTTGGTCAGATGATTTTGGAAGATAGATCAAGATGCTCTAATAAAGGAATACTTCGATGTAGCTCACCAGCTATGTCTTCTTCTACTCGTACAAAGATTAAAGATGCAAAAATATCATAAATTTTTGTAATTTATTTTATAATGATTAATTAAGAGGAAAAATTATAGACTTATCTTGTGATGAAAGAGTATATATATGTATATATGTTTTGGAGCAATATTACTTATGCACATGATGAATGTAGTTTTTGTTTTTTGTTTTTTGTCACTAAAATGTAGTTTTGACTGTTATTTTTCTTATTGGTACTATTGTTTAAGTTCAAGCCTTTTTTTTATAGCCAAGAATATCTTTAATTAAAAATCTATTATCTTTAATGATATGTGAAAAATTTAGAGTAATTGTATGAAATACATAAAATGACAATTACGAAAATAACAAAGAAAATAGAAGTAATAGGCTTTCTATTTGTTTCGAAAATTTATTATTTTATTTAAAATTTTCGAGAGGAAGGATTTTTTTGTTGTTGTCTATTTCATGAATTTATTGTAATAGAAGACAAAATCAGCTAAGTGGCGAATAATTTACAAGTAATAAATATCGATCATTACAGGTAAGAAAATCAATTTTGAAATTTAACGGATTAATATTATGTTGAGATGTATCAATTTTTATGTTGGGACTTTATTAATATAGTAAGTGTAAGTTAGAATTTTGAATTCAGGTATATGGAATATTTTTTGTTGGGGCGGGATTTAATAATAAAAATTAGGTATAATTTTATTTTTTTGTCAACAAATTATTGATAAATTCTGATCCATAACCCATATTTATCCGTAAACTTTCTATGTTCTAATCTCTACATGCAGTAGAGTGGAGTCGAGTTCTATATATCTTTATTAGTTATGACATATAAGCCACCAATTTGAAAAGAATACAACGATCATATTTTTTTTGTCAACATTACTCATTGGATCAACAAAGCCTGATCCATAGCCTACATTCTCCAACTGAAGCGGATGAGATTCAAACTTACCATCTGGGGCATAGCTAAACTATGAGCAAACTAACTTGACTACATATTTTTTTTGGCAATTTGGCAATGATATTAAAATATTTAATTTTGTTCATATTCCTTATTTGATTCAAAATGCTTTACCTTTAATCATTTATTAACCTATTGATACAATATTCTCCAAATAGTTTAAGGTGGAGTCATATACAAAGGATCATTATTATAGATATATACATTGTTCTTTTTTTTTTTTTTTCTGGTTTAAGATTTAAATTGATTATTTTTAACATATCTTAAGAAAACTTTAACCACCAATATAAATAATTTTATAAATTAACAAGCTCAAAATATATTGATTTCATCCTTAATGTATGTCTGTCGGCCACTTATCCATTCAATACGGTTATAAGAAGACAAGACAATACAGAAAAAATAAAAGGTGTCATAGAAAAAAGAAGAAAATGTAGTGCCATACAAAAAAGACCAGAAGACTTTACAGTATATGGATGTATTCGTAGGAAGAATATGCCGGAATCTAAAAAGCATAATCTGCAAATTTTCTATATACTATAAAAAATTTTACTTAGTTTAATTTTTATTATTTGTTGCTTGAATGTTTATACAATGTGCACGTTGGGCTCCTTTTTGTAGAGTGTATTATACTGTATTCTTTTTTATTATTGTCTTTACTTTTCTAAAGACAATTTTATTCCCATTTTTTGTTTTTTGGGTCTTTTTTTCACTTTTTTTTGTCAACTAGTAACTTTTAAATCTCACTCATACTATTAGAGATAGAGGGTACGATTTTTGGTATCTTGAAAATTTGTAAAGTGACTACATTACTGGATCACATGTCTTTTGATTTTTTTCGCATTTAAGTTTTGGAGATAGGTATAAAATAAATCAAATAACTATACAAAATTAATATAAAAATTGAGATTTTAGATAGATGTAATAATACCGTCGAGGATTTTCAACCAGTAAAATGAGGTCATCTAGTACGTCAAATTTTTTCGAAGGTTAGTTTTTTTTGTCAAAATATTATCGGTATATTGGTACAAAATTGCGATGGAATACTATACCGTCGGAAATAACAATAATTTTTGTAGTTTTTTTTACTGTGTAAACCAATTCTCAACAAAACATATAGTACGAGATGCTTAGTATGAAAATATTGACCATCCAAAATTTTTGAAAATCATTTCATTATTGCTAGATCACTCGAAAACAAATATGCTAAAAGTATAAGGTGTTGTCCAAAGTTCAAGTCCAAGTAACTACAAGAGCGATTTAAAAATAATGACATATATATGCTAAAAGTATAAGGTGTTGTCCTCTCTTCTAAATGTTGGAGAATGATTCTTGGATTGAACTTTAAATCAAATACTCAGAATAATGCTCAAAATATTGTGTTTCTGTAACATTATATCTCTCCAAATTTAAAATTTAGATATACAAAAACATAGTTCATTCGTTATTTTTTCGATTTATGACATGTCAAAAGTCCTATTTTTAGATGGAATTCAGAACTTTTAGTTAACAATTAGATCAATAAGGTTTGATTTATTATTCATGTGCATCCTTAAAATTCTCTATTAACTACCACAGTGTGATAAAGTCGAACTCCAAATATCTAAGCATTTAGTTGGGACATTGAACCACCGTACTAAAAAAGAGTTGGGTGTTTCTAAAACCATATATGTATTTAGTGAATTACTTGTTTTTCTACAATATACATGCAATGGAAGCTAACACATTTTGTTAGGAACATATATAACGAGGCTTGAAGTAATTTCTTATATATCAAACCTACGAATTATGTTCCATCACTCACTAATAAACTACTGACTGACCTTGTCTTCACTTGACTTGGCTATGTACCTCTCCATCATGTATACATATTTAAGAGCAGAAATGGTCTTCTCAATGGAACTTCAACCACTTATAATACTGCACCATCATTGATGTACAAGTTGACAATTCATGCTAATTAATGCTTATACCATATGGAATAGCACAATGCTCGCCTTTGTACTACTACTTATCAGTCGTACATGCCATGTTCTTTAAACAACTCGATAAAGGAAACTCGAATTATCATTTTCTTCCAATAATGAAACCAAGAAAAAAGGAAAAAAAAATCATCTTTAGTCTTATTTATAAAAAATGTTATCTACCATTATATACCCATTAATGATTGTATTACTAATTACCTATCAGTTTATTTTCTTATAACTTAAGTGATTTGGTTCGGTTCAGCGGACACCATATATTCGACCTAGATTATGAAAGCTTTATTCTATTTGGTTATCGAGTCAACAGATTACATAAGATCCGACTACACCTAAAAGCCAAAGAAAATTTTATAAAACTCTTGGAAATACCACACACAAATACGAATCGAAAGAGGTTCTAACCAAAACTGAAAAATGTGAAACTATCGATATCACGCTCAACCATTTAACCATTCTAGTGGCCTCATCTGCATTACATCAATTTATTTTCTTGTCCAGCCACTTAATTGAATAACGAAACATGTAGCGTTCAACAAACTTAAGGCTAGTTACATGAATCTATCTGTACTATTTTTTTAATTTATATATCAAATGAGGCTATACGTTATTTTAAGCTTCTTAAATTTATGGATTTAATTAAAAAAACTTTCAGTAAGTAAAATTTTTACTTGAAATAAGAAGACTATTTGGAAACTTGAAAATAGAGAAAGGCCATTGGCGTTCCCGATATGGTGGTTTGATCAATTTCAAATCTTCAATAATATTTTAATAATTTATTTGATTCTATAGATTTATAATATTCATAGTATAATAACTTGACGATAGATCCAAAAGACCAGGAATCAGATTAGGGTTTCTTAAGATATGATTAAATAATATATTGGGATGGGTTAAGCAATTTCAAGTAGGATCTTATGTGACCTTTCAGAGTCCTTAAAAGCCTTAAACAGCTCTTGATACTTACTTTAGGACAATTATGAAATCAAAACATGGGAATTAAACTAATAATTAAGCAACAAATGCTTTAATTTTCTTGGCCTACGTATTTTATTTTATTTTTTATTATAATATCCTAACCGCCACATTTAGTGGCCCTCTCACGTTTTTTCTCAGCTTGTGAGCATACTTTTCTCAACCGGTACACTATTTCTGAAAGTTTTAAAGATTTGTTTACTGATTCTATAGATTACCATATGATATTTTTCTGTGTTTTGTCCTCGTTCACAAAGTACCTAAAATTAATTCTTGGCAGGTCACCCATCTTAAAATTATGTCAGCTCAAACAAGTTTAATTGTAAAATTCTCTCAAAATTTATTTAACCAAAAATTTAAATATACTTTCATGACATAAATAGCTAAATCAATTGTTTCAAACTTTCATCATGTAAGTTTATATTCGTTTAAATTGGGTTATTACATTTATTTTTAAAATCTTGGTCTACTTCTCATATTAAGTAATGTTATATTCATGTGGAATACTCGACTAATTAAATTATTAATTGTATAATGTTAGTTCATTCTAATTTTATCAACATTTGTGTGCAAACATATCTTTGATGTAACAGTATTTGAAGTAGGTGCTAATCTTGTCTAGGAAAGAGATTAGGATCGATCAACCAAGGTTGACGTTGTGTGTTGATCTTTTAGGAGCCAAATATTAAATGAAGCTTTCAAGAATCTTTTCTGATTTCATCTATCCACGATGGTGACTCCTGATTAGGTCAAAACGTAAGAAAGTTTTTCCTTTTCTTTTTCTTTCAACATATTACATATGATCTATATATTAGTTTTTGGTGAAAACATATGGTCATATGGATGTGTATCTATATATATAATATTGTATTTCTGATGGATTTTTATGACAAATAAGATATGTTAGAAATTTTCAAAATAACGGAACTCCCTTTAGTTACATTGTTAAATTTATCTCAACTAATTTTGATGAGTTTGACTCCAAAGAGTCGAATATCTCCAAATAATATTTTTTGAGATTTATAATGATGGATTTAGGTTATTAAGAATTTTTCAATCTAATTATTGGCAAAAAATTCAATAAATTGCGACGAGTTCCGTACTACAAAAAACAGATCAGATTTAAATTATTTAATATTAGTAGAAAATTACCTACAGAAATAAAATCATTAGAAATCTGTCACCGAATTCTGTTATAAACCATCAAAATCCCGTTAACATGTTTGATTAATGATATATTATTAATACAAAGCATACAAAAAATAATAAATTAAACGATATTAATGGTCACATACCTGTAAAGTATAATAATTTTCATTATTAAATATGTGTTTACTGATTTTCTAGTTGTCACAACATGTTTCATTAATTCACATATATTGACAAAAGATCTAATAGTATTGCTTCATACAATTTTGTCACTTTTGCGAAAAACAATCATTTGGAATTTAAGCAAGCATCTAAATCTCATTATTTCAACTTTGAGCTGGTGTTGCACATAATTTGGGCTGATGAGCCCAAAAAGTTATTGCACACTATTTGGTTAATAAGCCCGAACAGTATCGGAAGATTGACGAAGCCCGTTCGAAAATATTAGGAATATATCAACCAGAGACAAGATCAAGCTTCGAATGGTCACTTTTATAGATTTCCTCAAAATTGTGAAGTCATTTGAACTTAAACAATAAATTAGATCATATATAAAATGTTTAAAAGGGTTTCAACGTTTTGTGGACACTTTTGGACTGCAAAACATTGATGGCAACCAAATTTTGTGGAAAAGTTCGGGAATTTAATTTTGAAACTTATATTTTCTATATCGGAACCTATAATAAAATTGAAATGGGAAAGAAAAAAGATCGGGAATAAGTTTGGAAATATCCTAAATTCTCATTGTATATTTCTTCATGTCCAAAATATATGATATTATGTTTATCTATAATTTCCCCAAAACTATAGTAGTATTTTTTAATTTATTTTGTCCATTTATTATAGCACATAGTTTATTCTCATTGTTATGGACGTTGTGTCAGCGATCAAAAGCACGTAATACAACTAACAATAAAACCAATTATGTGAAAATTAAAGCAGAAAAAATAGTGGCAGTGATTATTCTACAGTTGCTGTTTTATCTAGCGATACCATTAGTCTTTTATTAAAAGAAACGCAGTAGCAGTGACTTTTTTTTTCCACCATGTCTTTTGTTTTTAATACCTTATAAAATTTGATCACCGACTGAAGTTACAACGAAGTTGTAAAGAACATGGGCTATATAAACCGTAATTCACCAAAAATGGCAATTTCCACAATATAAACATATATAGATTAACGTTGGAAATTATATTAATTTTAATTATAAATTCATAACTTTTACAAATGAAAAAGAGAGTCATAACTTTTTTTTGTTGGATCGACAAAATCCGATTCATAATTTAAAGTCTACCCTTAAAATTCTTTTTAAATCTACTATAATGTAGTGGGAGCAATCGAAACCCTGATACCAAGTCATTATTTGAATCATCCGAACCACCATATTAAGAGAAACTCGACCATAATATATTTTAATTTCTTCCAGAACCAGATTGAGAGAAACTCGACCATAATATATTTTGATTTCTTCCCGATTTTGACAAATAAACTTTTGAAATTATTATCAATTAATACGAGTTATTTTTCCTAAACTTGCATTTGGTATACCAATATATAACATAGTGGAAAATTGATGCGATTCAACCTATATATTTAATAACGTGGTGAAGGATCGAGGTCGAGGCAGTATCGATGTAGATTAAGCTCGTCCTTCACCACTTTAACTTCATGCCAACATCTTGCTCAAATGAGTATTCCATGGAGAGTATTAATTTGGTACCAACCTGAAAAAGAAGAAGAAAACCCACCAAAATATTTAGAAACATACTAAAAGTATCTATGAAAAAAACATACTAAAAGTATTAGTACGAGTAAAAACACAGCCGTGTATAATTATCTTATTGCACTACTTTTTTTTTGTTTTTGTTTACTAGGAGGTCCGGGTATCTAGCAATAGTTTCTTGCTGTTTAGGTTAAATTTTTCGGATTAAATTAATACGTAAAGTGCATCTAACCTTTCTACCGGAAATCAAATTAGGGGTGCACCAAGATTATCATCAGTGAGCTTTATCGATCAATAGACTAAAACAATCGAGGGTGTAATAGCCACAAAAAAATCACATAAAATAGTCATAAAAGTTATATCATAGAAAGTTATTCTTGCATGTTAATCGGTAAAGTATAAGTAGTACTTAGCTTATGACCAAAAGCTTATATTAAGTTGGTTTGTTTTGAAAAATAAATTTTTTACGAAGATTTTCTGAAAAAAAGGTTCGATTTTAGTTGTTGTTATGATAAGTACTTATATATTTTATATCAATAACGGATTTTCTTTAGTATTACTAAATATATACTAACTCATATACATGAATTTAGTCATTTTTGAATTATTTTTTATTGTTTTAAATTGAAATTAATACTACATAAAGTAATGATGGCAAAATAATAACCAATAATCTTCCGAGCCTAAGAAGATTAGAGTCAAAAGGTCTGAATAACCTGGTATTTTTTAAAAAATTATAATAATAATAATAACCAATAATCTAAAGGTGTAAAATATCATTACGAATTACGATTGCACGTACCCGAATTTGAGTTTCACTTCAAATCATAGTTTACATGACGTATCGTTGACATCAAAGATAATTAGGTTAACTTTTATGATTATATATATCAAAACTAAAACAGTACAGATATAATTAGAAATTATTTATTGCAAATTTGCAGCTATACCATTCAATACATAACATATAACATATATAGTATATTTGAGTAAAGGAGAAAAGTTAAAACGTGTTTTTTTGTTTAACAAGTTAAAACATTTTTATAAAATAAAATAAAATATAATCATGAACAAAAAATAATATATTTACCAAGCTAATACGATACGAGATCTCTTTCGCGGAATATGAATGAAAGGCATCATCATCGTCATTTTTTTTTTCTTTCCTTATTTGAATAAATGTTTGGAAGAACTTAATTCAAAAAAGATCAAGAAGATCTGCTTAAATAGACAAGCAAAGCTAACATACATGCGTATGTATATGTGAGTTTGGTAGGAAATTAGAATTGAGACAAACTAAATTTGGTAGTAGAAATACATATGACTTCTATTTGTTTTGGTGGTTGGGATATATATTCTCTAACCTCCAACATTTATTTTACTTTTTATTAGTTGAGTATCACTTAATACGATTTGGGTATACGTATAATGTGGGGCTTTATCTAACATTATGGTGAAAATATTTGATGACCCTAAAAATATAAAAGATAAAATCCTATAAACAATTTTTAGGCGACAATTCAGGTAGTTTAGTTCAACATATATCATGAGTTCCAAGACAGATCTTGGGCTTTATTTTTGAGTGAAATGTCCGATGAGTTTAGAAATATAAAATGTAAAATCTCAAAACCAACCTTTAAGATGATAATTCGGGTGGTTCAGTTCAACGAATTCCATGAACTCCGAGACATATTATAGGGATTTTATTTTTATCTAGTTCTCGGATCAATGAGATTTATGAGATCCAACTATACCATATTCCCAAAAATTGCTATGTGAATACCCTTAAAATTACCACATATAAATGTGAGTCAAGGGATCTATGGAATTCTTAGTAACCGAACAATAAGTATTCTTTACTTACCTCTCACCCAATTATAAGAATTGACAGATCTGATAAAGATGAGACCATAGCGCAAGGATGGAATACCATAGATAGATAAATAAATTAAAATTCGGGTAGATAGAAATCTAAATAACTGTAATAACCTATTGTGCAAACAAATTGTTGAATAGAAACTCTTTTGTGAATAAATAAAATCATGTTTTTCCTTTAAGAAAATCTCTAACAAACTGGCAACAAAATCTTAACAAATCTGATAATTATCTAAGTAATAAATTTAATAAGTAAAGACTTAAAAACAATACTGACTGCACTTGTAAAAACTTGATCTGGTTTGGGCGAGGCAAATCAATCGGACTTAAAGTCAGGGATGGGTTTTTTTTCAAGTTCTCAAACTACCGAAATTAGGCTCACTCACTAGACTATGTTAATATAGGACCTATTTTTATTTTACTATAACAAAAAAAATTAAAGCGGAGGGTACTACTTCAAAGATTTTTATGCGATTCTCATATACGAAAACGCAAGAAGCTTATGAAAACCACATATTAAATATTGAAATAAATTAAAGAGTTCCATACGTAACTTTTGATTTCGTTCATTTTGTTTAAAGAGTTCCGTACGTAACTTTTGATTTCGTTCATTTTGTTTGGTTTGACATTTTAGGATGAACATATATTCAAATTCATATAGCTATTTAAGTTGCTATTTATATAAAGTATGAATTGATGGTACGAAAAAATATTATGTTATATATGATATGATTGTGATTTAACGTAACTGCTGACTATACAAAAAGCATATAATTGTGTATAATGACGTTTTTTGACCACAAGTTATGCATATTGAATTTTGATGGGATATATGTACGACGTGCTTACTTAGCAGTCTTGAGTATACGCATGCATTTACATACGTAAAATGTATGTGTAACATCAAATATTGTTACTGCGAAAAACATCTTTAGTTGAAAAATATCTTGAGTCACTTTATTTATTTATTTGGTTTTAACATCTTTAGTCACTTGTCACTTGTAAATGCTTAAACTATCAAGAAAACTATACTTTTTATAAATTTGAGAAATTAGTAAATTTGATTAAAGCCTGAAAAGTTTCAAGTTATTAGAAAACAGTTTGAGTCGCATAGAATAAGGAACATGATATATATATATATATATATATATATATATATATGCAGAACCATTAAAATAGTGATTAACATGCTTAATATTTCTTAAACTCTGTAATAAAGATCTTAAATATTATATAAGTTCTAATATTGTGAAATATGAGTTCCACTTAAGAGATTAGATACAAAAAGGAGTTGTCGAAAGATGCTATTGATCCAACACCCCTTCAAAGTTTTAATAAATTATTAAATTAATCAAATATTCACGTGCATGGTGGATATACTCACCATATAGTTTCAACTCTTTCTATATTTTCTTTTTCTATTCTATTGAAAAGTTGACAAAAAAAAACTACAATGAATCGATCTCAAGGGCTTTGTGCACTCATCAGAAACTTCCAACCCAAATAACACTCGTGTTTTATTCTTCAAATTTTTTCTTGTGAATATTTTTTCTATATCAACAATTTGATTGACAAGTCCTGATTCATAAGTTAAATTTTTTTTATAATCTACTAACTGTAATAAGGAGAAGTTGAATCTCTAATATTTGAATTATTAACTAGATCATTCTAACCAACATACGAAAAAAAATTTATGATGATTTTGTGAAATTCTAAGAACTCATTATTTTTATTTTTCTTTTAAGGTCACATAAGCTCAAGACAACCAAGGTTTAGTCCATTGGTAACTCTCTGGTGGGAGATTCCTGGTTCGACTTCCTTAGTCACCAAATGTCTAAAGTCAGGCCACATTCGGTTTTTGGAAGGTTGGTTTGGGTTTTGGTGGAGACTCCTCATCAGTTAATAGAAGAAAAAAAAGCTCAAGACAAAAATCTACTTTTTTTTTTTTCTTTTTGATAAAGGATTTTGGACAAAAATCTACTTGCAAAGATTATTATATAATTAACTTATTTGTTTTCAAAATTATATATGTACATAATATGCAAGAGTTCCATTTGCATTTTTGATCGTCCACAGGTTTCTTCTTAATAGTATACATAAAATCATTTGCATTTTTGTGTCAATGTTTCTACCTTTTGATTGATTGTTTATCGAAATAATATCAACATGATTCGTTTGTGGATAGGTTTAAAACAGTAATTAGTAGAATTCGTACCGAGAAGAAGCATTTGATTCGATGGAAAATTGCATAATAACTAAACATAATACTTAAAAAAAAATTACACACACAGACACACATTAGTAGCAAAACCGCAATCACTCTAGTTTGCGTGTAATAAAAAACAGAAGACAAAAAGAAATAGAATTCACTACTAAGTTACGAAGTTTGAAGATTTGATTTGCATCAACAAAGAACACGATTTAACAAAGTAGAGACAACACCTAATTGTTTAGCTAGACATCATCACATTGTCAATAGATTGAAGAGCTTGGTTTGCGAAGAACCTCACATCAACATCTGGATCCTCACTTAGCTCCACAAGTCCTGGACGAATCGTCTTCTCTACAACCTTCTCACAACAAAACCAAAACATTAAAACAAAGCAACGAACTACAAATTGAATTTGTGATTGATCAGATATAAATCCACTTACTGATTGATCAACTATGGGAATGAGAGATTGAAGCACTTTCGCTACATTGAATTTGATGTTTGGAACTCTGTAGTAGTGAAAAGCTTTGTTATAAATTTATATATGTTTGAAGTAATATAATTTGAGTCTTAATTATACCACAGTGAGAACTTGCCTGTCTTTAGATGCAGTCATTACTACAGGTAAGAGTTTAGAGCATGTGATCTCTGAGCCCATTACTGGAGCAAGAAGAGAAACAGCTCGTAAAATGGTCATTCGGTATAGATAGTGAGGGTTGTTGATCATCTCGAGAACCTGCGAATTATATAAACTTGGTCGATTGATTCTAAACAGATAGATATTGTTTTTTTAGTCTTGAAGTTGCAAAGAATCTAAACAAACCTGAGGAACTATATGTTGCATTGCCCATTCAGGACCAAATTCCTCAGCGAGGCGTTTGAGATTGTTTGCAGCAGCATCACGGATTGAGTGAACCTGAAGAGGAGACAACCATTACTTCGATATTTATTAACAATGTGATTTGTTGTATATTCTGATCTTTCCTAGTAAAGGTAAGGGAGAGGAAGTAAAACCTTGTCTTGTAACCATTGCATGCAAAGAGCGCCAAGCTTATCGTCAAAGAAGCCAACACCTAACTGACTTGCCAACAAAGGGATATACTCAATTATAGCAAGCCTTACTCTCCAGTGTCTGTCTTCTGCAAGTTCTACGATTGCAGGCAACAAGGATTGAGATAGTAGGTCAATCCCAATAACCTGCCAAATATAAAGTACAGAAATCATCAACTGAAACTGGATGGACAAAAGAGTTGATTAGAAGAGTGTTTAGTCTTTTAGCCAAAAGATAATATCTTGATGCTATGAAGCCGTTGTCATGCTTTGGTTCCTATTAACATGAGGAGAAAATAAGACTGGGTAACTTAGTCGTAACCAACCTGATTCACTTGGTCGAGTTTGCTGATAATGTTCAAGCGTACATCAGGGAACTCATCTTTCAATAAAGAAAGAAAGATTGGAAGGAGATGTTCGATTGTGGCATCCTGCAATTAAAAACCAATGTGGACTTAAAATCGGCAACATACAAAATCCAACCAAAACATCTTGTATACAAAAGCAACTTTAATCTGAACTCAACTTAGTGGCAATTAATCACGGTTAAGGGCAATTTTCAGGCATAAACAACTAAAATATAAGGCTTCAAACAACAGGACAACAAAAGGGTTGGACAACGTCGTAATTATTAAGATGCTAAAATAGATCTGAGTATTATGAAATATTTGCAGTCTCTTACCTTACCCAAGACTGGAGCCATTCCCATTATAACTGAGGCCAATGCAGATCTGACATGCTGCGAAGAGTCCGACGACAGCTCCTACACGTAGAATAAAGAAAGAACTATCAGTAATAGGCAACACCTACTACATATTGATTCTCTGAAAGGAACATGATAGGAATGGGGTTATTTCAAGCATGTACCTTCACACAGGGAAGAATGTGCTGGATCGCAAGCTCAGGGTTTAGAATCCGACAAAACTTGGTAACCTTTCCAGCAGCTGCTATACGTACTTCAGCCTCATTATCACGAAGTAGACGAACATATGCAGGCACAAGTTCCGTCCTTAATATAAAGGCACAGAATAAATAGTATTAAGAGGAATTAAATGGGCATCATCAAGATAAAAACTATCACACTTCCAAGTAACTCATGTCTTTGAGGGGTAATCTAATGTTCGAAACAGAAAAGCATTTGATCTAATAGGTCTACGGAATTTCATTAAAAAACATGCTGCTTAAGGTTTATCCAAATCGTTCTTACCTAGTAGGCTCAGGTCCCACGGCTTCACAAAGCTCATAGAGCTGATTTGCAACCATATAACGCACACGCCATGACTTATCCTGCTCAGTTACAAGGTACAAAATTAAGGATCTCATAAGTGTTGCTTTTCCAGTATTCATCAGCAATAAAGCCAATATTATTAACAGATATAGTCACCTGTGAGAAATTAACAATAACAGGAAGAATGTGTTGGACACAATCCTGGGGCTCCAACAATTTCCCAAGAGCAGCACAACCCTCAACAGCCAATAATCGAACGGAATCTTGATCTGATATGAATGAATATCAAGATGGAAAATGAAGAAACGTGAGATAAACTCATTTTACATAATTCAATTGGGAAATGGACTCCACCTAATGCTCAGGGTTCAGTGCACTAATTCCTGCTAGACATTATTTTTTTCCATCCATAACCACAAAAACAGACTTCAACCATTATTTTTTCCATCCATAACCACAAAAACAGACTTCACAAAAAGATTCGACAAATATTTAACTGCCAAGCAAAGCTAGACAGTGAACCATATAGAATAAGAAAATACCATCTTGTGTAAGATCCTCAAACATAGACATAATGTCTGTCTTCAAATGCGCTGATTCAATTGTAGCAGCAAATTTTCCAAGATTTGTTGCTGCAGCTCTTCGCACCATTGGCATATCATCTTGACAAAGTTGGCTATATATTGATCTTAACTCCGTCTTCAACATATCTGGTGCACTTGGGTATGCGATATGGAAAACCCCACAAGCTGATACTCTGGCAGTGAACCACTCACCAGCTGCAAGTCGCTGTTAACAAAAGAGGGGATCTTCAATATGCAAGATTTTTATCATTAAACAAATCATGTACTTTGGTTCCTACGAAGATAGAAGATCAGATGCACACAACCACAAGCAAGACACATGCATATAATAGACAACCAATATCAACCAGTATAGATGTAGTCTCAACCTAGCGGTTTCTAAGGCCGCACGGGACTAAATGGGAAAGACTGAACAAGGGGAAGCAACACATTGATAATTCCAAATTTTTTGGAAACAAAAACCCAAATATGAATTTCCTGGATTTATAGTAAACTTCACAAGTCTATAAAAGAAACAAAACTAAGTCACTCGAGTAACATCAGAAGTTAAACATAAAATCAGCGAATATATTGATAGCCATAAGTATGCTCTTTCTCTAACCTTTACTAATGGTATGAAATGATCAACCAAGTCACTCTCCCTCATCTGAGAACCAACTCTGCAAAGGGACTCAACAGCTTTCTCCCTCACACAAGTTTCTTCAACAGATGAGAGAGTTTCCAAGGGTGGAAGCAGAACATGTGCATGCTCAACACCTCCAACATAAGGAATAAACACTCCCAATTCTTCAGCCATTGCCAGTAACACCTCATCGTCGTCATCATTGTTTTCACTAAGAAAAGGGATTAATTCCTTTCTGGTCCTCTCCTCTCCAAGAGCACGGGCAATTGTAGAAAGCCTTCTAATGGAATTCAATCTAAGCTGAATATCATCATTTTTAAGCTCATCTATAAGCACAGCAATAGGGTACAGTGGCTCATCAATCGCAGACATCCTGTCCAAACTTCAACTAGCAAAAGAAATACAGATAATGAGACTACAATACAATGGAAAAAAATAACAAACGAACCATACATCTTTAGACAACGACTTCTACTATGGCTATGATTGACACATTATACATACGCAATAAGTTCAAATAACTATCTTAAGCAATCTATATATCCCATGATTTCCCAAAAGAAAAATACAAACTCACTTTCACAAAACATCATCTAAATTCAATTTCTGGTGCTATTTATGATCTACATGTAAACAACAGAAGAACCTAACCCAGATCTCAATCAAAAGTACGAAATTCCCAGAACGAATTTAATTTTTGAGACACATGAATCACTTCTATAACAAAAAACTACTAATCCCACAAAAAACACACCACAATCTAACATAATTAGAATCACAACGATAGGCTTCTCATTACAAAACAATTCGGCTCAAATATTGTATAGTCCCCTTCAAATTTATCCACAATCAAACACTTAATTCAACCTAGAGACTATTAACATCAATTTACTAAGAACGAGATGGAAGATCTAAATACAAACCCGGATTTATCTTAAACGTTTGAAATTTCTTCGAGATGAATGAAATGATAAGAGATTTACCAATTGAGGCGCCTTAGAAGAGGCTTTTGCAAAATCTTCGAGCGATCTACCGATCAAAAGAACGAGACCGGGAAGAAGACTGAGAGAGATAAAGAGAGAGAAATTTCCCGAAGCTTTTAACGAGCAATCAGCATCTTCAAGCGTTCATTGAATGGGCTTCTAGATGAACAAACAAAATTCTATATGGGCCTGGGCCTATTATGGTTATGAGTCAAGAAAAACTACAGCCCATTTTTCTCTTTAATAGTAATGCAAAAATGCATACAATAATCACCAATTGGATGGTGTTACCTAAAATCCTTTATAATCTACCTAGAAAATAGTTGAATAATCTACCTTTGGAGAAGAATCCAAATTTCCGATGCCAAAATTATTAATTGAACTAGGATTATACCCATGTTATAGCATGTGATTTGATTGTTTTTTTTCAACCCGTGTTCATTTGATTTTTAGACCCGTATTGATATTTTGAATAATTTTTAGAGGTTCAAAAACCAAACCGAAATCAACCCAAATTAAAAGGACCTAACTCGAGGCGAACCTGACAAAATACCACATTGAATCCTAAATCTATGAATTTGAAAACCCAAAGCAGAACCAAATCAAGAACCTAATTTTAGTTTTTCTATTCAATCTTTTTTAATTTTGCATATTTATATAAAAAAACCTGAACCCGGACTCAATCTATACCGTACTAGACTATGTCTGAAAAGTAAAAATATCTTAATATCTCTTAAACCAAAATACTGAAATAGATGAACTGAATCCGACAAAAAATACAAGAATGTGCCCTAAACCTATGTACCGGAAAAATCAAATCCAAACCCGAACTGAAATCGAATCAATAGACGAATTGGTAACTAATATGTTTTTATTAAACTTTAGTTTTTTTTAGAGTTTTTCTATTAAATCTTTATTAAATTTGGATTTTTAATAAAAATCTGTAACAAAACCACCTTAAGCCTATTTTTAAGGGTTGTTATGAAACTTAGGTTAAATGTATCCTAAAGTTTATAACAAAGTCAAAATGAAAGTGTCTCCCACTTTAATATATAAGATAATTTACCACGAGATTAAGAAGACCTCAACAGCTAATAATTTAAACTTTAATCCAAATATCATATTTGTTAAATGTGATGTTGCAAATATAATATTCAATATATAAATTTAAAGGCAAGAAAGATTATCAATACAACTAATATAGGAATTTTGTAATAATAAAAAGACAATAAAAACTTCCATAATATACAAAAGTTTGATAAATTACATTGACAATACATGATATCCAATCCAATCTTTATAGGTTGAATTAAATCCATATCCGATCATAAAAAATGACAATACATGAAAATCAAATCCATATCCGATCATAAAAAATGACAATACATGATAGGTTGAATTGCAAATATAATCTTAAAAGAAGGGAAAATGGCAAAAAGATTAGAAATTACAAATCCAATCTTTCAAAGTGAAATAAGGCAATTCTACCCTTGATTTCGTGAAAAACCAAAAAAAAGATTACAAAACTGTCATTAATGAATAATTCCACGTCAGTGCGCGAGTGTTTTTGTAGGTTATGTTGACAAACTGGCAACATTTTGTAGGTTTCAATAGCAGTTATGTAGGTTTAAAATATCCTTTGTAGGTTGACAGTTTCCGCATAATATGTAGGTTTTCGGTTGATGTTATGTAGGTTTGAAGGCCAAGCTTTGTAGGTTTTCGATAGCTGTTATGTAGGTTTGGAAGTCAAGATTTGTAGGTTTTCGATTGTTGTAATGTAGGTTTGACGGCAAGTGATGTAGGTTTTCCGAGAGACCAAGCTTTGTAGGTTTCCGGTTGTTGTTATGTAGGTTTGAAGGTCAAGCTTTGTAGGTTTTCGAAAGCGGTTATGTAGGTTTGAAGGTCAAGCTTTGTAGGTTTTCAATTGCTGTAATGTAGGTTTGAAGGCAAGTGATGTAGGTTTTCCGAGAGACCAAGCTTTGTAGGTTTCCGGTTGTTGTTATGTAGGTTTGAAGGTCAAGCTTTGTAGGTTTTCGAAAGCGGTTATGTAGGTTTGAAGGTCAAGCTTTGTAGGTTTTCAATTGCTGTAATGTAGGTTTGAAGGCAAGTGATGTAGGTTTTCCGAGAGAACAAGCTTTGTAGGTTTCCGGTTGTTGTTATGTAGGTTTGAAGGTCAAGCTTTGTAGGTTTTCGAAAGCGGTTATATAGGTTTTAAGGTCAAGATTTGTAGGTTTTTGATTGCTGTAATGTAGGTTTGAAGGCAAGTGATGTAGGTTTACCAAGAGACCAAGCTTTGTAGGTTTCCATTGTTGTTTTGTAGGTTTGAAGGTCAAGTTTTGTAGGTTTTCGATAACGGTTATGTAGGTTTGATGGTCAAGCTTTGTAGGTTTTCGATTGCTGTAATGTAGGAAGGCAAGTGATGTAGGTTTTTCGAGAGACCAAGTTTTGTAGGTTTCCGCTTGTTGTTATGTAGGTTTAAAGGTCAAGCTTTGTAGGTTTTCGATAGCGATTATGTAGGTTTGAAGGTCAAGCTTTGTAGGTTTTCAATTACTGTTATGTAGGTTGAAGGTCAAGATTTGTAGGTTTCAATTACTGTTATGTAGGTTTGAAGGTCAAGCTTTGTAGGTTTCAATTAATGTTATGTAGGTTTGAAGGGCAAATTTTGTAGGTTTTCAATTACGGTTATGTAGGTTTGAAGGTCAAGCTTTGTAGGTTTTAGATTGCTGTTATGTAGGTTTGAAGGCATGTGATGTAGGTTTTCAAAGATACCCTAGGTTATGGGGTCCTCGACCGTAAAAAGTTACCCGAAGATGATATAATCCAAGACGGTCGAGACGAGAAGCAATCTAACCAACAAGACTTGGCCGAGCCTAACATGAAGATAAAATACAATCTAGATGACCTTGAAGAGCTTACAGTAACCACATCCCAGCCCCAGCCCACGCAGACACAACCAAGGCTGCACTTGCCAATTTTGGAATCCAACCAGGACATACAATCACTCTTCGAGGCTTCCCAGATGATCCAGGAAGAACCAAGTTACGAATCAATAGTAAATGGATTCTAGACTCATTTATCTATTTTCTTGAAGTGGAATCAGCCCAAAAGAAGCTTTGAGATAAAAGATATGGATTTTACAAGTTGGAGGATCTACAATGAACCCAACTTCGCGACAAGCCCAAAGATTGAGTTGCACAGCCCAAGTCAGGCGCAGCCTTCACCTCACACCACTTGGAGGTTATTCTTGGGCTTTTCATGGTTCCAACAAGCCCAAGACCGCATCAATCCACCATCGGATCCACCAGATACACTCCCAACAAGAAGACGGTCCGATCCGGTGCTGTTTAAGGAAGGTCCGAGATATGTTGGCTTCAAGGGACTTCAAACATATGTGTGGCGACCAGGAGACTATCCAAGCCACTCAGAATCATCCAGGAAAGTCATCCCATGTACCAGCTCTCATATGATTGGGCGAATCCCCCAATTAAAGACTTTCCATATCCGGCCGATCGTCAAATCTTCTCCAACGGCTATAAGATCGACGACCCTTATCACTTGTCTGTTTGAGAATTTAATTTCTAATATTTCTTTTTTATTCTAAGCTTATGAACGTTGTACCTTGAGCCTATATAAGCTCATCCATTGCTTTTTTTAGATAGGCAAGTTTTCATCAAATAAACAAGTATTTCTTTTCAAGCATGTGTCTTGAGCTTTGGCCGTCTTTATCTCTTTGAGGATTCGAGAGAGAGAGTCGAGATCAGGTCATGTGTGGATTCCAAGCTTGATCGGACCGAGATTATCAAAGGAATCATCACCCTCCTTTGTGGTTCTCATTTGCCCATTTCCGCCCAAACTAGTTCTCACGAGAATCGACTCACCAAGGTCTTCCCGCGAGTCCATATCTGAGAGTTCCTCCTCCGAGGCACCCATCACTAGGTGTCAGTGTGACGAAATGACAATTTTACCCCCGTCATTAAAACCTGCATTTTAATGCCATCATCGCCGTCAACTACCTTCAGCTCATATGTTTCATCATCTTCTTCCATTTCTAATGACCAAAAACTGTAAGATCTCCTATTTTTGAGATGACTGAAGTGGAAGTGATAGTTGGGTGGTGAAGGCATGAGGCAAATCAGTAGTTCTTTTACCGTGATCCAGAGTTTGGGAGCAAATTCGTTAGAGTTCGTGAGGACCACAACTTATGGGTGTTATGTTCGGAGGTGTGCATGAAATTTGAGGTGAGTCAACGGTTATATGATGTCAGTCTTATTTATAGGAGGCCGAGTGAAGAAATGAGGCTGCTTCCTCTAGATACTCCACCGATTTACTTATTTGATGGGGATCAAATAATAAGAGTCATCGTGGAGAAGTGTAGGAGGTTTAGATTGCATATATGTTTGAGAAATCTGATCCAGAATCAGAAGAAGAGGATAAAACAGTTGTTGGTGAGGACCATGGTCATGAGTCTGCAGGTGAAAATGTTCATGAAAATGGTCATGCGTGTAGTAGGTTTTCAAAACAGTCATGTAGGTTTTCAGAACAGTCGTGTAGGTCTTTTGAAAATGAAAAAGCGGATGGAGAATATCAAGAAGCGGATGGAGACAACGGAGAGGATGAAGACATAGTAAGCAGGTTTGACTACTGCGATGATCGTGATGGTGCAAGTTCTGGTGATGAAGAGTACACTCGTATTCGGGAGAGCCAAAATAATTCCTCTAAGCAAAAGGAGGTGTTCTCTCGTGATGAATTTATAGGCTTAGAATTGAGTGCTGTAGGCTTGGCGATTGGGCAATGTTTTCCAACTAAGGAGTAGTTGGAGACAGAGCTGAAGATTCTTGCTGTAACCCGTCGTTTTGATTTTGATATTATAGCATCAACGCGATACTTATTGCGGGTAACGTGTTGGGTGCCTGGATGCCAATGGAAAGTTCATGGAGTGGTAATTGATTGTAGGAGCCCTTGTTTCTACATTAAAGATTATATGGAACAACACACTTGCTCCGTGACATAGCGGTCATGTCGTGGGAGACAAGCTTGTCCATATATTCTTGCTCGACTTTATGTTGATTTCGGTGGTGTTGGTCCGTCTGTTCTGCCTAGTCATGTCGCTGAGTGTCTAAATAAATGCTACGAAGTTAAGGCAAGTGTTGTTTCCTTTATAGGTTTATGAAGTAGTGGTGTAGGTTTAATAGTACCGTCGATGTAGGTTTGTTGGTATGTGATGTAGGTTTTCTTTGTTTTGTGTAGGTTTAATACTGGTATCGTTGATGTAGGTTTACTGGTATCATTGATGTAGGTTTACTAATATGTGATGTAGGTTTGTTTTGACCTCTGTAGGTTTTTGTTTATTATGTAGATTTAATAGTACCATCTATGTAGGTTTACTGGTATGTGATGTAGGTTTACTGGTATCATTGATGTAGGTTATCTGATGTAGGTTTACTGGTATTTGATGTAGGTTAACTAGTTGTTGATGTATGTTTGTTTTCACATATATAGGTTTTGTGTTTATTATGTAGGTTTTATTCTATATTACGTAACCGTGATATTTGGTTGTTGTAGTTGAAATATTGGAAGGCTCACAGCGTGTTAAAGGAAGCACGCCTGCTGATTAGAGGGTCCTCGGAAAGAAGTTTTAAACTTCTTTCGTCCTACTTATTCTCTATAAGAAGAGCAAATCCCGACACACTTATAAAGCTTAAGGTTGATCAAAACAACACATTCAAGTTTCTTTTCACTGCATTTGATGCGAGCATCCAAGGATTTCCTTTTATGCGGAAGGTGGTGGTTGTAGACGGTATGTTCCTGCAAGGAAAGTATAAAGGTACTCTACTCACTGCCACAATGCAAGACGAAAATTTCAACATATTTCCAATAGCGTTTGGTGTTGTTGACACCGAGAATGATGAATCTTGGGAATGGTTTTTCCGGCAACTAAATCGTGTTATCCCTGATGATGATGAGCTGGCAATCATTTCAGATAGGCATAGGTCAATAGGCAATGCGATAAAGAATGTATACCCACTAGCTTGTAGGGTATATGCACTTACCATTTGAGGAAAAATATCATTATGAAGTTCAGGGGGGTGAGTCTTTCAAGTTGTTTGAGAGAGCTGCTACGACGTATAGGTTGCAAGATTTCAATGACCTAATGGCACAGATCCAAGACATCAATCCTCCTCTTCATGCTTACTTACTCAAGGCTGATGTACGTTTGTGGAGTCGTGTACATTTCCCTGGTCATAGGTACAACATCACCACAACGAACATAGCTGAATCAATAAATCATGCCTTGAGTGAAGCTAGGACCTTTCCAATTGTGCAACTAATTGATGCAATAAGGTCCATGTTAACACGGTGGTTCGCTAATAGGAGGAAAAAGATAGGTTTGATGACAACCGCTCTCACTACTGGCATTGAGAAAGTGCTTAAAGTATTTTTTCGTTTGATGTAAGGTTCAATAATAGTGATGTAGGTTTAGTACTCTCACATATGTAGGTTTATGAAGTAGTAATGTAGGTTTATGAAGTAGTTTTTGTAGGTTTATGAAGTAGTTATGTAGGTTTATGAAGTAGTTTTTGTAGGTTTACGAAGTTGTTATGTAGGTTTATGAAGTATTTTGTGTAGGTTTACGAAGTTGTTATGTAGGTTTATGAAGTTGTTACTAGTTTCATAGTGCGATAAATGTAGGTTCACTAAAATCAGTATGAAGTAGATATGTAGGTTTACGTAGTTGATTTGTAGGTTTAAGTAGTTGTAATGTAGGTTTACTACCCTACAAAGTTTGATGTAGGTCATTTAATTATTCTATGTAGGTTTACGTAATAGTGATGTAGGTTTACCACACTCATATATGTAGATTTATAAAGTAGTTATGTAGGTTTACATATTTCTTATGTACATGTACGCTGCTGATTATTTTGAGTGATGCTTTTTTATAGGAAAGAGTTGCGGAAGCAGAACAACACGAAGTCCAACCAATAGATGAACATCAAACACAAGTCACAAATAACACTTCATCTAATGTTGTGAACTTAACAAAGAGAACATGTTCATGCAAGAGGTATGACCTAGATAAAATTCCGTGTGTCCATGCCCTTGCTGCCACTGAAAGTGCAAGTCTTCAAATTGTCTCTCTCACTCATTCCTTTTACCATACATCATATCTGTACGATGGGTACGTTAAATATGTTGAAACTCGAGATGCTTCTACTCCTGTTCCTGATGAAGTGGCTAGGAAGGTTTGTAATCCGCCGGTAATTCAAAAACAAGCTGGGAGACCTAAAAATCAAGAATGAAGAGCGTCCTGGAGGTTGTAGCTGAGTCTAAACGACCAAGGAAGACGTACACTTGTAAAAAGTGTTCTCAAGGGGGCCATAACACTCGGACTTGCCCAGCGCAGACTTCATAATTGCTCATAATCTTCATTCATTCTGTTTGTATTGTTAAACCTACATTTCCTGTTATATTTTATGTTCTAAACCTACAACTTCTATTCCAAAACCTACATTTCTTGTTCGTAAACCTACATCTCTTGTTTGTAAACCTACATCTCTTCTTCGTAAACCTAGTTCGTAAACCTACATCATGTGGCTGGCTAAACCTACATAATTCTCTGTTTTTGTTTGTAAACTTAAATGTCGTGTTCGTAAACTTAAACATACATAACCAAACATGTGTTTAACATAGAGAACTTTACTAAGCCTTCAAATGTGAGCATAACACCGGCCATATGTCGTCGGACAAGCCTTCAAATGTGAGTCCTAGGGCCAAACATTCAACAAACTTCAAAGCAAATATCGCACAATTCCCACCCTCCTTTTGTTATGGAATTGCTTTGACCCTTGTCGTCTTGAAGGCGGTTCCCGCCACCTTTACTTTCTCAGCCGCAGGCAACATTTGCTTGATCAACTGTGGGATCATACAAGAGAAGGGTTTGCAGCGGTCTAGAATCACACTGTCAGTCATCGCCGACATGTAGGAGTCAAAGATCCTGACCTTAGACTTAACTAAGTCCACTTCTAAGGCAACCCAATAAGCATTTCCTACGTTGTGTACTATGTACAACCAATCAACATCTTCAAGCCATTTCCTCCCTGTACTGTACATACCATCCTCTCATTTGTACAAGTCAGAATAGGCATCACTGAATTTGTAGTTTTTTTCCCTTGCAGGCGAGGTAGTCCCTCTCATACTAGAATCCCACATTGTTGAGAACTCCGTATCTATAAAAGCAATGCGCCTACTTCTGAATGGTGTCACAGCCTAAACATGTCTTCTCCAGAACATGAGCATAACACCGGCATGTCGAGGAAGCAAACCTACAAAACAGAAATTAAACCTACATGTCAAACATACAAGTCGTGAATGTAAACCTACAACCCTCATACGAAACCTACATAACATATACAAAACCTACATAACATATACAAAAACCTATATAACAGACAAATAACCTACGGCAGCAACCACAAAACCTACATCACTAAACAGAAAACCCACATTAAAGAACCTACATCACATCAAAAAAACCTACAACACAACATTATATTCAACCTACAGACATACCTGTGTAATCAACCAGGTTTGTCTCCTTCCGGCCAATCCGGCTTGGCTGTCATCAGGCGGCTGTAGAAGTCAATGTTTTTACGAATCCCACCACCGTACCTGAGAATAAGTGGAAGTTATTCTATAAGACTACTACGTTGGGTACAAGTTATATTACATTATGTGAACTTACTCTTCAGTGTTGACGTAGTGGAGTAGGTTGGAATACAATTTCGGCTCACAGTCACCGAAAGGATCGTATATAACCGATGATTGTTGTACACCTTGAACAATACGCTTGACAAGAGAATCGCCTTTGAAAGGTGTAACCTGTAAATAGGAAACCTACATTACTTTATGCAAACCTACATCACATATACAAAACCTACATATCATTTTGAAACCTACGTAACATTCTTCAAACCTACATAACATCTTGAAAACCTACATAAAATATACGATACCTACATAACAGAGAAATAACCTACTTAACATCTTCAAAACCTACGGCAGCAACCACAAAACCTACATCACTAAATTGAAAACCCACATCCCAGAACCTACATCACATCAGAAAAACCTACATCACAGCAATATATTACTTTCCGTACCTGAGACACAACCAGATTGATTTTTCTGCTGTTGCGTGTAACAGATACTTGTCGGATGCCTTTGTTGATTGCTCCTTCTCAACCCTAAGTGTAGTCTTCAACCAATCATCATCATCAACTGTCATATCGATGATCCCCTCGGATGGAGGTTCAGTGCTAGATGTCCCTGCGTTGTCAGATGCTTTTAGTGTAGGGCGAGATCGCACTATCTTAGTTATAAGACTCTCGGGGTCGGAAGTTTGCTCTGTCATGACCGTCCAGGACTTCGACTCACTCTGAACGAATAATTAAATTTTATTAAACCTACAATGTTATTACAAATCCTACATAACAGAGAAATTAACTTCTCTAAACCTACATTATTCAGTTCGAAACCTACAAAACTTACAAATAACCTACAACACTTACAATAAACCTACAAAACTTACAAAGATCCTACATAAATTACAAATAACCTACAACACATAATCAATAAACCTACACCATATAATTCACTTCTTAGCTTCCGGGTAATGTCCCCTTAAAAAAGAGAAACACGTACCCGTAATTTGTCCTTTGCTTTTCCCTCCTCCTCTTTTCCTAGGCGTTTGAGAGTTTTTGTTGCTCCTCCTTCCTCCGTGGCCCGTGCTTGTACACGAGCACTACTACCTTCCTCCAGCACCCTCTGTCTCCCATCACTAATAAAACCGATGGGACTCTCAAAACCAATCATTTTGGTTTCCATCTCGGATAACCTACTCTCAAATCGACCTGTCGAATTTCTCCTCCCTCACCTTCTCAGCCTCCTCGAACTTGGCCACTAATCCCACCAAAAGGTTTTTAATGGCTGTCTGCTCCATCTGCATTGAAGCCTGAGCCTTCTCTCTGACTTTATCCTTTACGAAGGATTTCAGAGACACATCCATCTCCTCGTCCGAGACATCAATTTCCTTCTCCTTCTTCTTATCCTTTTCATTGCTTCTCGGAGGCTTTGTCTTCGGAGGCTGCTCATGCACCACCTCCCGAATTTCCACACCCCGCAACAAATAGATCATACTCAATTAGTTACATAAATGTAACCTACATAACTTCACAGAAACCTACATAACGTGACAGAAACCTACACAACTTCACAGAAACCTACATAACGTGACATAAACCTATATAACTTCACAGAAACCTACATAACATCATATAAACCCACATAACTTAACCGAAACCTACATAACGTCATATAAACCTACATCACTTGCATAAAAGAAACCTACATCAAAACCCTGCGTCTACGAAACCTACATAACGTCTTATAAACCAACATAAAACAAAGAAACCTACATACAAAAAAAAGAAACCTACATAATACAAAAACTAAACCTACATAACACTGAAACCTCTTACTTTCCTTGCTTTTTTCTTAGCAGGAGGTGCCACCAACACAAACCTCCTCTTCTTTAAGTAATCAAAAACACTTTCATCAAAAGCGTTCTCTAGTAAATCCATAATGAGATTATGGATTTTTGGGTCCTCACTCTTCTCTTCCTGCCAGAAAGGATATATTTCCTCCAGCGGTTTCTGCACCATGTACTTACCGAGACGAACCTGAAACAAGTGTTCGAACCATCAGTTTTAATGAAACCTACAACATTGTCCTCAAACCTACATAATTATACATAAACCTACATAATAAGTTTCAAACCTATGTTATATAAACCTACATACCTTTCCATGTGAGTTGAGAATCTCATCCTCAAGGATTTCAACCAAGCATCCTCTTCCCCTTTATGCCTTCCAACTAATAAGAGGAATGTTTTCACCTTCAATCCTCTCACCATAATTCTGTGTGAAGCATTCGATGTACTCCAATGCCCGTATTAGCAGTACATGGACACACCCACGTAATACGTAGGTTAACCCACCATATGATGCTCCTTTGATGGATCATATTAATGATTGGAAGGCATCCCGACCCCACGGATACCTTTTAAAGGTCTCCACATCCAACACCCTCTTCGCAGCTTTAAGTGGGATCCTGTTCCCTTGGTGCAGACCCAAAACCTCTGACGTGTAACACGAAAAGGAGGCCTAACATTCTCCTTCTCTCGAGAGTCTAGTCTCTGGAAAATAAGAAAACACCAAATTCAGGCCTTATTACAAACCTACATAACTATTTACAAACCTATATGACAGTTCACAAAACCTACATAACTTATTACAAACCTACAAACTTATATATGAAACTTATATCACAGATACGCGCAAACCTACATAATTTATTCAACAAACCTACATAATTAAATATAAAACCTACATCACTAATATGCGTTAACCTACATGAATATTTTTATAACCTGCATACGTGCATCTCTGGAATGCCTTCGCAGTTTATAAAAGTTCGGACCTACATTATGCCTCGTCCCTAGCTGTGTCCAGAACTCCTCATGTGGTGCCTCCACATCCACTTCTTCAACCACAACGCCACAGAGCAAACCAGAAACCTCTTATTCATGAAGAGGAAACCTTATTGGCTGGCTACCAACCACTACCCACATCTCATTGCTTCTTTCACAAAGAAGCTGATTCTTAAGGAGCTAATGGACTGGCTTTACAGACCATGTGTACTTCATCTCGCTCAGTTTCAGGACCACACCAATAGCGAAATTGTCCCTAATATCTGTGTAGGCATCATCACCAATAGCTAGCCGCATTTCTTTAAACAAAGGAAGTTTGCAGCTATGATTGAAGCTCCTTGTCTTCAAACCAGTCATCCCAACCTTGAAGAGTCTGTTAGGGTACTCCTTTGGCACCATCAATGTTGCAAGAAATATATAACCCATCATCAATAATGTCATGAAATTTGTTTTCAAAACCTACATA
>OVAX01001433.1:0-45507 GCA_900406405.1 Lepidium africanum | reverse complement strand
TGTTAATTACTTACCATGACTTGATATATATATATATATATATATATATATATATATATATTCAACCTTATAGTTGGATCGACAAGGCCTGATCTATAGCCAAAGCCCAAACTCTAAACTCCCTTCCTCTTTTTCCTGGTACCTGGGAAGACTCGAACTCGGGTGTCTCAGGATTTGTAAAGTGACCACTACCACTAGGCCACCTGTCTTCGGCCTATGACTTGATATATTTAAATATACCTATATATTTTCTTGTGAATTCATAGTTTAAAACCTCACATTCTAAAATCTCTTTTTAAATTACTATATATGTAATAAAGAATAATCGAATTCATATGTCATAATCATTAGTTAGATCATCATAACCACTAGATTTACAAGATGTAAGCATAATATATATATATATATATATAATGAGTAGTTATTTTTTCATAAGATCGACAAAATATGGTCTATAACCTAAATTCTAAAACTTTCATCACGCGAAATTACACAATTATTTAAAATCTAATTCTAATGGAAAAACTACAAATGTGCATTAACCTCATTTTTTGTAACGTCTAAATATGTATTGTTTAATTTGGTTTTTGAATGGTATATTTCATAAATAGTTAAAATTTAAGTTTGTAATTAATACTCCTTCTGTTTTTTAATACTTGATATTATAGAGATTTCACACATATTAAAAAAAAATTTTGAATGTCTTATTTAGNCACATATTAAAAAAAAATTTTGAATGTCTTATTTAGCCTTATTTATTATTAGAAGATACAAAGAGAAATATTAATTATAATTAAAACTATATAATAAATAAGGATAAAATAGGAAATATTGAATCAAATATGCATTGGGAATTGAAAACATCAACCTTTAAAAAACAATTTTTTTTCCAGAATATCAACTAATTAGAAACAAAGGAAGTATAAAATAATCCTATGATATATAGAAATTGATGAACTCTTATTAATCTAGTGGTTAAATGTTTCAGTTAATGACTGAGATATTTGAAATTCAATTTCACTGAAATACATATATATTGTACTCTCTCCATTTCATATTATTTATCATTCTAAACTAAATTTTTTGTTTCACTTTAGTTGTCATTCTCGCTTTCTAATATAACTTTTCATATAAAATTATCTTATTTGCCCCTAATTAAATTAAAAAAATTAAATGGTTTAAAATTCTAATAGTCATATAAGGACATAACAAAATATTTACCTAATTTTTTAATGTGTGCAAAACTCTAAAATAACAATTAAAATGAAATAGAGGAAATACTATTATACATTTAAGAATGTGCTTGAACCATAGCTCGAGTTTTGCCTTGAAAAAAATGATACTAAAAAAACTGTAAGGAAAATACAGTATGGGTACGTAATATATAAAAAGTGTGTAGAAGGTAGACAAGATACGATAATGGGGATTAATGAGTTTGGTATTATTAGAATAAATTAAGTTGGGGCTGTCTTGGAGAACATGTTGTTGTTTCATTTTCAATGGTTTCAATATTTTTGCTTGTCTGGACACCGTCCTTTCTTTCTTTCTCATGTTTTTCACTTCCTTCTATGTTGTACTATTTTCTATAAACTTTTCTTAATTATTTATTGTTTCTATAATCAATCATTAATCTAACTATATACTAATCCATAGTTTTAACTTCGTTAGCTGGAGCAGACCCAATAGTTTTTTAGAAAAATATTACTTTTGCGTTATCTAATTTGTATTAGTTGAAAAGCTAGCTGTAATAAAACAATGAGAACATATGGAAACTTGGGGACCAAGTAAGAGTAAACACGACGACTTTAAATTTGTTTTCTCGTCTATATGCATTGTCATAGGTCTTTTATTTTAATTGGATACCTTTCTTTTTCTTTATTGGTAATCGTTACGTAATTATTTATTGATATGTTCATTTCTTACAGAGCAATTAAATTATTTGAAGTACATAATTTTGAATGTATTATAATTGTCTTTCATCAAAAAAAGAAAAGAAAAAAGCACAGCATTATGATTTTTTCTTTCTGTCCATTTCATAGAAGTTTCTAATAAAATAAAATAAAAATCAACATATAATTACATTTTTTTTTTACATTAGAAACATTATTCTTTAGTGTAACTTAAAACGATTCAACCAATAAAAAAAAAGTATAGAATACAGATGATAACAAAATATTAGGTATACAATGAAATTTTGCATAAAAATGTGAAACACCAGATACGATATAACAGAACAAAAATCTTCAAAATAACTTATAAAATAGAAATAAATTTCTGTATCTTCTTTACTTTTGGATTTAACACCCCACTAGTCCTTCTTAGTCGACAATCATCTTTAGACAAAATAACATGCAATTTTTTTTCTTTCAAACCGAAACAATCATTTAAACAGAGGATAAATATTTCATTCATATGTCTAAATAAAAAACTCCTTTAACTAATTAATGTATGCAAAGAATCTGCAGATAGGCTTAATTCAATAACTTCTACCTCTAGTGTTAACCATCAGATATAACAATCTTTGACTCAATGGGCAATCTGGACAGATGTGAACAACATCATTAGTTCTGTTTTGGCTAAAGCTGTATGATGGCTCAAGAAATTATCTTTCTTTATGGGTTGGTAGTTCATGTCGCTGATTACCAACAAAGGACAGTCTTAATAACTTGGAGAATAAATGTGTCGTCAACATTGTGCCCTTGGAAGTTTGGAACATTAACTCCATTCTTTTCGACTACTACAATTGCAGTTTGTTTGTATTTTGTTGTTGTTGGTGCAGACTAGGTTTAAAATTTCTTACGCAGGAACCAATGTTCTTAATGTCTCTATATCTTTTAGCAATCTACTCAATATGGAGAAAACGAAACGCTAAAATCTTTGCTGAGACGTCTAATTCAACCGCAGAAACTCGCATATCGTCTAATTGATTATTTTACATTCACAAGCACTTATTATTATTATTATAAGAACTTTTTTTGGTGTCATTTTTTCTCAATCTGATGATTACATATCTTAGTTTACTACATAAGCATTTAGAATTCAACTTTATCCTGCTATATGTGGAGGTTAAAAAATATGAAGTTTTGGGAATGAACTTGGCATATAGATCAAATTTTATCGCTCTAATGGCTGAAATTTTTTTTGGTTAATATAGACATGTTTAATGATAATATTATTTTAGAAAATTATAAACTTTCTTTTTAAGAAGAGATAATTATAAACTTCTAAATTTAGTTTAATTTTCTTCAAAATATATATATATATATATCTATATATATTGGGTTTTTTTTTAATTATAGATTTTCGCTACTGAGAGCCAAAATGGAATTACCGACCCATTTTTCATACCCACTTTTGATTATAAAAAAAACGTGGATAACTGAAGAAAACAGTGATTCAAGAAAAGTGATGATTTAACAAAGCTTAGTAAGGCACTTGCTGACTTTAGTTTTTGTGGGTTCATTCATGTGAGCTTTTATCCTAATCCTACAATATTTTTAGAGACTTGATATGATATAATACGTGTGAAATGACGTATACACATACATCACAAACACTATTAGGCGTTATATATACATTTCGTGAAGACGACCTAAAATTTTTTTTTGGGTTAAAGATGACAACCTGAATCTTGGTTCTTCAAACAATAGAGTCATCCGAGTATATAGTGTATTGATTATGCAGTTTGGATAGTTATTTTTTAAATAATCCGAGAAATAATCCTTTAACCAAAAAAAAACCAGGATATATTTTATTCCTAGACTTAAACTAATTTCTGATATTCATGGAAATTCGATTTTTTTGTTTGCACTAATATCGTTTATGGGTGACCAAAGATGTTTTACCGTATGACGACTCATATGCTGCCAAAGAATGATAATCAGAACAAATCTTAAACAACTTAATCTAGTCCACTTGATTAAAGTATCAATACCTTTCACACAAAAACAAGATAAGATTTATGGGACAAACAAATTTAATTAAAAGTTAGTATGTTAATCATTTGTGAAACAAAAAGCTAATACATTAACATTATAAAATCTCAAACAGTTGGAAATCTATTATAAAGGGACAAATATTAATTTGGAGATTGATAATACATGTTTTAACCCTAAAGCCTATTATTATATGTACACAGTAAATTAAAGTAGTATTCAAAGGATCGAATCCGCAAAAACCAAATAGTTATACTATCAATCTTCAAACTAAACTTAAACTAAGATAAATCCATCAATGATGGTGGTTGCAATCAAACAAATTAGGAAATGAAACGATGTAAACTCAATAAATTAAAGCATTAAGTTCATAGAATTAATGGGAATAGGGAGTCTAAACCATGAAATTATTCAGGGCATATATTCAACCAATTTTCAATTCAAACATAAATTTATAGCAAACCCATTTCTGTGGTATCGTCTACTATGTCTAACAACCTAAAATCCTAAACTCCTGTTTGGTCATAGAGTTCTAAACACGCACTATCGAATAGGATTGAAAGTTCACAATTAACCATAACATCAGTTTCTGTTGGTTAAAGATTAATCGCTCATCTATGTTATGTTCATGTATCTAAGAGGCATTTTCGGTGAGTTAGACTTCCTATGATCTTTAACTAGTTAGCTACTCTAGCTTAAGCATTAAGATTAACAATAGATGGAGAGCACATCAAGATTAAATCCTATCTATCCCTAGTTCATTGAATCCATAATTCCTAAAAAACCCTAAACCTGATTGGTGAATACTCAGACATAATTGCAAGGAACAAGGCAACAGACATCTTAGAAATCATTATAGAATTGCAATAGAGATTAAAAGAGGGTTAGAAATCTTCTCGAAAGTTGAAATCATCTCCCTAAGGTAATACAAGAACGAAAATAGTCTCCAAAAGTCGTCCTTCTTCCTCTCTAACTCTCCAAAACTTAATTATATATCTTATAACGTGTTTTTTGTACAAAAAAGGAAAAATCAGGTTTTCCATTGCAGGCTCGAGGATCGATCGATCCACATGTAGATCAATCGATCTATGATTAGAACGATCGATCCCAATAGCTTCTGGTCGATCTTTAAGTCGGGCAAATCGCTCGGAGGACTGGATCGGTTGATCCTAAGATGCAAAAGGTCGGTCCTCATTTCGGACGCAAATCCTGGTGGCGAGGAGATCGATCGATCAAACGGGGCTAGTCGATCTTCAAGCCGTACGCAGTTTCTGATGTCGTGAGTGATCGATTGATCTAGATGCAGAAAGATCGATCGATCTAGATGCAAATAGATCGATCCTGATGTTCTGTAAAAACGCCAGAATTGCTCCAAATTTCTCCAATCCATGTTTTGAATGCATAATCCGAATTTAACCTATTTTGTACATGCAAAGGCTCTGAAACACTAACAAAGGCTCTAAATCACTAACAAAAACTCTAAAAACATGTAGAAATGTGAGCTAAAAACTGATAAAAATGAAATACATCAAATATTATGTTAACCATTTTCCTATGTATGTCAACAATTATATTAACACTATTTTTATTGGTTATCATATTAATCTTTAAAAATGCTGCCATATTTTTTTTCTTTGATGAAAATACTATATAAAGAAATTACCCAAACTTCAAGGACCACTTAGAATTAATTAAAATTGACAACTCTATGTATAATCTAAAGTGTGTACACGTAAAAGTGTTTCCAAACGCGAAAATACTTTTACATACATTACATTAAACATCACACAGTTTTTTTTTTTTAACCTTACTCATTTTTTCTACTAATGGGATCGACAAATTACTTCCTCTGGAGTTGACAAGATTTAAACCCCCACCTGATACCAAACTATATCAAGAGCAAACCAATTAGGTTACATGCTTCTTGGCAACATCACACCAATTTAAAATTAACAATAAGACATATACTTTAAATATACATTAAAACATCACACCAGATTATTTGTTATGAACCAAACAAATCTAATACATATACTTTAAATATCTCTAGCATCAGAGATTCCATTCACCACTATATATTGTAGATTAAAATGAAATTTTATGGTGTGTGCTTTAAAGCTATAAGTCAAATTTTGTCAATTCAATTATTGACAAAAAAAATTTAATACTTAACTTAAATAATTATGTAATAACAAGTGGCATTTAGCCTAGTGGCAGGCAGTAAGTCCACTAAAGGTAGGTGCACTTGCACATCCAGGGATCGAGTCATGCTGTCTGCATTATACAGGAACTTGGCTAATGGACCGACAAAAAAAAAATAGTTATGTAATACAGTGAAAAGTCAAAAATTACAGTTTCAATTTATTCAGCTATATAAATCTACCTCGATGAAAAAACAAAACTATATAAATCTAAACATATTTCAAACTTTATCCTGTAAAAAAATCGTTAATTACAATTTCCAACATCTCTATCTAATAAGTATCATATAAGTAACATATAGAGTATTTTATAAGAACTGAATCAGACTCGGATCTAAAATTAAATACCCAACTCCATCTGGTAGTTAGGATGATCCAGCTAATAATTTGGTACCAGAGTTCGATTCCTATCCGCTGCGTTATAGTAGCTTAAAAAAAGAATTTTAGAGGTGGAGTTTAGGTTATAGATCGGACCTTATCGATCTAATTCTTAACAAAAAAAATTGCAACATACTAATTAATTATACTACATTTAAACATTCAAACTACTTTGATAATGGGATAATCACAAAATATCTTATAAAAGTACGTGTCATTTAATATATTACAGATACTGATCATTATCTTTTGGGGGACATCCGATAAAAAAACAAAATACAGATCATTCAGTAAAATATACTCCATCAGTTCTTTATTAGTTGATGTTTTAGAAAAAAAATTGTTTCTTTTTAGTTGATGTTTTAAGATTTCTATGCAAAATTTATTGTACTTTTAGTATTTTGGACTCTTTAAATTCTGTAGATTGATTTATGATTGGTCAAACTATTTTGGAATTTGTGCTAAACTATATTTTGTTTTAAAAAAATAAAGCAATTAATGATTTCTTAATATGTGTGAAAAATCTCAAATATCAAGGGAATATGTCATTTGATATTACAAGTCATTTAATAAAAATATGAATCATTGATAAATACAGTTCATCTGATGATTATAGATCAATTAATAAATACTGGTCATTTGAGAATCACGAGTTATTTGATCTTCGAGTTATTTAATTTATAATAGTTATAGTTATATAAACTTTTGATATTAGTACTATAAACATCTATATAAAAAAATTTCTATTTCGTGTTTCAGCACTGACTAAAATCTAGTATAAGATACTTATACAAAACAGAACATAATATAATATTCTATTATCACTACCAAAATATTAAAATTATACTAAATATAACATATTAAATCAAAGTTCTCGAGTCCAAATATGTTTAAAAGAATTTGAAAATCTATTGTATAATATCATTAAAAAAATTAAAGTCTTTAAAATGATAATATTATATGCATATAGTTTTTCATTTCGTAAAGTTGATTTGCACTTTTTCTAAATTAAAGATAAAATTATAAAAAGTAATGAATTTAAAGGTTTTGTTGCACAATACCTAATACAAATTAGTTGTCCAAACATCTCAATCATTAGAACTGAGCTTTACAGATTCATGCACAGGTACATATACTTGATGAATCTCAACTCTTACATAATTATGCGAGTTGGATTGTACTAGTGATATTCACTAGCCCAATCATTAGTTCTTTGTGTGTATGGAAAAGCAGTCATACATTCTATTTTCTTTCTTTTTCTTTTAACAGAAGCAACTGTACTTTTTTCTATTAATTCTAAAAATACGAGTTCTTGACTTTGCAACCAATTTATATAACTATGTATGTGGTTGAATGAAAATGAGTTGTCGGATATCTAAATGAATGAACCAGTCCAATCGTTAGCAATGATAATGTTGATGTAACCATAGAATCTAACATGTCGACTCTTTTTATATTTAATATAAATTTGCATGGTAGCTCAACTTCTCATCACTCATCTCAACAAAATATCATTCCAATTTGGTCTCTGAAAACGAATGTATTTATGACTCCAAGCTCATTTTTCCGCCGCACATAATCTACCATTCTTGAAGAAAAACACCATATATAATTAATATAACATTATTTGGAAATTATCAGTCAAATTATGTAAAATGAACATCAGTGCAATTTTTGTCAAACAATTGGATTGACCAAGTGTGATCTATACTTCAAACAATATCATGTAAGAGTAACGTGATTTCCTCAAGTCAAGCTCTGATAAATAATACATTAGAGATAAATTTGATCATTTAACCAAATATATTAGTAAGTTTCAAAATATTAGTTCACTATAAATGTAACTATTCATTGAAATTTTTGTTTTTTATGATGGAATTTTTCATCTACACAAAATATCATATGCTACAAATAAATATATAGTCCACAATTAATTTAAATAGTTCGTTTAATTGGTTACTAACTTATTCTTATAAATTATAAATTTTCAACTCAAACTAATTGAAAATGAGTCAATTGGTCCTTAGATCATGTATATTAGATTAAAAGAATTTTAATTTCTAATGTGGAATATCAATCACATTCTAACATGCTCCCTCGAGATGGAGGTAATATAACCTAAAATCTCGAAATATCACAACAGACGCATCATTATGCATGCCTTGTTAGATCTAACCTCGGACTCGGATCAATCACATGCATGTTTTGTTGAAACTAATATTTGACTCGGATACTATTATAATTATGAATTTCCAATTCAATTAATTGGTAATAAGTTGATGAATCCTTAGATCATATATATTAGACAAATATGATCTCATTTTCGATGTGAAATATCAATCATATCCTAATTATTTTTTTGGCAAGATCAAATATTTTCAACTCGCAAATGTTTTTAGTGGCAAAAATCAGGTTTTCTAATACTTGAGATTCTCCATGTATCCTCTTGAGCTTTTTTTTTTCCTTCTTTTCTGGATAATAAACCCATGGTATCAACTACATGTTAAATTTATTGTCGGCTAAACCCAAGATGTGATTTTGAGTTCAAAGAAATTAAAATCCCCCACGATTATAAAAAGTCTAATCAAAATTACATTTGGATGAGATAGAGACTTAATTAAGGTAGGTCAAGATATCATTATCATGTCCATATAAATGGAAAATAAGAGTGATATAAATGGAACCTCTTAATTGTGCGTTTCTTGTCATATCTTTCAATTGCTACATACTTCAAATCACCACAAATAGAACATCGTACCAAACCTATCTTAATTCTTAACAACATTTCGATTCTTTTTTTTTATTTTTGTAACATGTGCGACTCTGTGAGTGACAACTAGATGATAATACTTAGCTTGAACGGAATCTTCTCCGAATAGAATTGTTACAAATAAAGAGTATTTATTATAGCTTGGACCACGATTTCGACCTATCATCAAGATAACATTTTTTCTAATCAGCTATCTGGAAGTCATCTGGCCAACGAATTATTATTTTTAGTTATTCAAAACAAGCTGAGTAGTTTATATGTCCTAACTAATGACGCTAGCATCTTTAGTTCAAGTGCACTTCACTGTAAGTAAAAGTTAAAAAGTAAGGAGTTTATGGATGGGGTTGAACTATAACTCATTCTTATCGAAATCTAATTGTTGACAAGAAAAAATGTTTTAAAAAATAATAATTTCTTCACTTTTCTTGGTAACTTAAAAGTTTTTAAACCTTCTAAAAAAGATTTTGACTATTATCCAAGGAAAATCAAACATGTGAACTCTTGAAAGTTCGAGGATGTTCCTACTACTTAAGTTCAAGTTCCTTGTCGCATCTTCTTTTGTTTAAGCTAGTAATAATGTATACTTGAATTTCCAAATTAATCAAGAATCAACGTTTAGAGTGAGAGATTGAGCAAAATAATAATAACTAAAATATATTTGAGGATGAAATATATTACAAGAAATCATTATCTCTTAGTTTAGAAAATCCATCAAGTAACAATCATTCTAGTTAAAGATCTACTATTCACAGAAATAAAATAACAAAAGAACAATATTTTCTCTCCAATACGCAAAGTATAATAACCATTTTCACATAATATTACCAAGCCAAATTATATTTAAAACTTATAATAACCATATTCACATAATAATAATAAAAAAAGGAAAGTTGTATCACTTGTATGGCATGGTAGTATTATTTAAATTCCAGTTGAAGCAATCCTGATTTTGAACAAATCTTTATTTGGACAATGCACAATCCTGAATTTTAATGAGACTTAAATGTTGTAAGCCGTAATTAATCTTAGACTGATTTAGCAAATCCGGTGTGAACTAAAAAATAGAAAAATAATAAGAAGAGACCCACATATATCGGAAACGTGCCTTGGGCATAAGGATGATACTTGGTTCATTAATATACACAAATTGGAAAGGCACATTCCATATCATATATATGTATATGTTTATTAATAAATATAAAAAGAACAAATTAGTATCTTGGCCGCACACGTATTGTGCACGTACTATCCATTTAAAACATGAATGTGAGATTTTCTTGTTCATGTCTTCATGAAAAACTTCTCACTATCAATTCATTAAAAATGTCATATTTTCGTTTCTTTTCTATTAGATAAAAATATACTATCGCCGTAAGAACATTTACTATCTAATCCTAGAGTGTGAGATCATTATAACTTTTAAGTTATTTGTAATAATAATTCACCATGAAATTTGTAAAACATATATTTGATGTTTATATATGCACAAAAATTAAGAAAGTTTGTGAAATTATTTGAATTATCCATATATTATAATTAATAGTGTAATTAATACAAATAAAGAGTAAAGTTAAATGAGAAAAATAAATCAATTTCTTGTATTGGAAATATAAAATATCAAATATTTTGATATAAAAATTTAACCCTAAAATATTATTTATTACGAGACAGAGAAAGTATTTAATTGCTACAAGAAATATCTAAGACATAGCAATTTGGTAGTTAGATTGTAAAGACTAAATAATTTTAAAACAAAATAAAAATTCTTGATATTTTCAAGATTCAACCATTCACTCACTATATTATGGTGCGACGTGACGATCGCTTGAACGTCTAGTAATTGTCAAGAAAGAAAAGTCATAGAGGTTTTTGTCTCCATATATAGAAATCACAATACAAATTTTATCAAACAAAGAAAAAGAAATTACAATATTTGTAGGCCGTAATATAATTAAACTCGCTAGAAACAAGAAGAAAAAAATGCAATCAAGATATTGACATATAAAGTCAAATCATTTGACATGCAACTAGATTTGCAGATGAGGAATGGACGCTCTGCGATACAAGTGCTCTTATTGGCCTACCGGCTACCATATTTAATTCAAAAAGTTGATATCTTTAATGAAACAATTAACTAAAAACACTTATTTTATAAATATATGAAAACAACTCTTTAAATTATTTAAATATATACTATTAATTATAATATACATATATATATATATATTCATAAATATACATATATACTCAAAGAAATATATCAATTTGTTAATGTTAAGTTCCACTCCATTCTACTAAAGGTGAGTATGAGTTTTAGAGATGAGTTAGATTTAACCAATGGATCGAGTTTTGTTGTTCTAGTTGACAGAAAAAAAAAATATCTGCAACAGATTGAGACAAATATATATATATATATATATATGTTGTATATATGTATATTATGTGGAAAGTACGTAAGTATTCCGTAGGTTAACATGACAATCTCAAAAAAAAATTTACCTTAGTGGTAACTCGTTGTGGGTTATTACATAAAACCCATTTCATACGATAACGTAGACTTGGATTCGTTTAAAGACCTCAAATAAAAATGAGTCCTTGGTTCAATGTAATATTGAGATACATTGAGGTTTTTAGAATAAGGAGGTGGTTCTGGTCTAGAATTGGTCCAACAAATCATAGACAATTGAAATTATAGAAAAAGAAACAAAGCATGTGATGATAAGAATAAGATCCAACAAAGTAACCGTTACCCTGAAACCTTGTCGGCTCTTACGTGGTGACTTTCTTCATCACATGCAATTTTTTCCTCCCAGTTTAATTTAATTTTCTCGATGCAAATATTTGCATACAACAATGTCCAATCTTCTAATTTGCAATGCCCATTGTTGTCTTCTACTAAAAGACATTTTTTTTCTTGGTACTTGTGCAATAAATCAATTGATCAGTCAAATAAATGGTTAACTTCTTCTTATGACTTCTAGTAGAAAGTTCTTTGAAATGTTCGAGACCACGTGATAACAAAAACAGACTGTAACAGAAAACTAACAAACTGATCATGATCTGTTTTTGCCTTAAATTTAGAATCTTCTACTCTTCATTAATGATGTTCATTCTGAGTAATGATCTTACTCTTAAACATTAAGATCCGGTCTGAATGACCCAATTTATTTAAAAAAATTTATAAAGCTAACAAGTTGCTAAACAAAAGGAAACCAAAACTGCAAAACATGCTGAAACCAAAAACTAATAAAGCAAAAAAATGTTCATTTTATTTTCTGGTTTGTAAGAATATTTTACATACTGGATAAAAACTTTGTTTATCTCTAGTTAAATTTTTAACAGGCTAGTGGTATATAGCGTAATCACTTATTTCAAACGTGAAATTTGATGTATATTCTAAAAAGTTTAACAAATTGTATTTTCGCAATGTCAAATTCTGAACAAATGATGCCAGTTTGTTCCGAGGCTATCCTTTTATTATATTTCTTGTCTAAAAAGTAAATTGAAGATCAAAGTTTTGAGTCTCGAAAGACAAATTATCAGTCTAGGGGTGTTTTACACCAGACTTAACGGTCCTCGAGATCAAAAGAGAAGACTGAAAAGTACCAGTTTCCAAACAAACCCAATGTAAGGGGAGTGTCAGAAGTCAGAATGCAGAACTATTTTGTTTAGCTATTGTGAACCATAAATAAAGTAAACAGTGTAACAACACGTTTGTTGCAATGCAACCTTATTAGCCTTCCACTTCAATAATAGCCTCATTTCAAACACTAAACCCTAATCAATAGACGTATAATGATATCATATTATTCACTCATCTATTAGACAAAAGTATATCAAACACTTTTTCTTGGACCAATTTAGAAACTTGTTCTTTGTTCGGACTACCATTCGACAATTCTTAAGTCTCTGCAGTTTCTTCTTTCCTTATAGCTTTCAGCCTCTCTTGAAGTTTCTTGCTTTGTTCGAAATTTACCTTTCGCTTCACAGCTTTCTGAAAATTATTGTAAGAGACATCTAAAACAATGTAATACACCCAAATAAGGAAAAATTTGAGCTAAAACATATATCGTTGGCTATTTTGTAACTCACCTCTTGGCGGAAACATCGATCAAGCTTTACTTTCAGCTCTGTACAATCTCCGAAGAATTTTCCAATCGGATGATCCAAATGACACTTTTGAAATTCCTCAATTATCTGGCAAACATACAGAACAATTAACAAGAACAACAGTGATCAAATAAATTTCTATAAAAGAAAAATTGGCAAAAGGTTTGAACTTGCACAATGCAACTATGTAGCTAAGCTCCACTGAATTGTAGTTGCATCACAAAGATTAACTTTAAGCTAGAGATTGCTACAGAATGAGATGACACTAACTCTTCTCTTGTGCATACAGCTCTAGTACAATTTTATAACACTGAATACAAAAACTAGCTAGGATACTCTCAAAGATGCAATCGTAGAAGTCTTCACTAACAAAGGAGAGAAAACTACAAATTCAGAAATTAAGGACTGAAAATGAGAGAAGAAATGCCATAAACTCACATCCAGACACATTGGATGTCGATGAGGTGTAAGTGGAGGATGCATCTTTTACTCCTGTAAGTAAAAAGAAAAACTATAAATCGCATCTAGATTGATGGTAAAAATCAGGTCTTTCGCATATCTGCTAAAAAAACCCAGAAGCTGCGAGATTTTTCTTAAATATGATTCTCAATTGTACTCTGAAATTTCGGATCTCAGTCATCGTCACGAATTAGAAGAAGATCAATTAGACTGGAAGAAAATCATAGTATTTCCAATATAGCAATCGTCTAAAAGTTATCAGACTCGAGATTGAGGAAACCCTAATCGAAGAATGAAAACAATTACCTTGAACGGTATCTATCACCTGAGGGAGAGACGATTTGAGCGATAAACCTCAAAATCCTTGAAAGGAGAGAGAGAGAGAATAAGCGAATGAATATTTTCAGATTAATGGGCCTTAGTTAAACATTTCGGGTTAAGTTCAAAACGCAGCGTTTTATATGTTCTGGATGAGAAAATCAGACAGACATCAAGGAAGAAAGAGGGACACAGAGAAGCTCAAATATCAGAAATACGAAGAAGAATAATAAAAAATCTCACCTTTTGCCTAATTTTGAAGAACCCACAGGTAAGTTGAACACTAAATATTTCGATACTCAAGAGAATTTACTCAATATCAGCTCTATAAGTTCACAACATATTTCTTTGAAATTCAAGTTTTGATAAATTGTGGGCTGTAAAGGATAAAACTTTAAGATTTTGTGTTCACGGATTTCGTCAGGATGCTTTGTTTGAAATATTCATTACCTTATCTTCCTCAAACAAGGGAATCAGCTAAACAATTCTCCAGAAGGCCTACCAATGTCGTGGTTCGTATTTCTTCCTTTTATAAGAGCTATGTTCTTAACCTTCTTTTAAAACATTTTCTTGGTTCTTATTATGTCGAATTGTTAATAATGTTCAGGTTTGTGCGGCGAGAGGTCCAAGACCTCGATCTCCTCGAGTATGGAAGACAAGGAAGAGAATTGGAAGTATTTCCAAGGCTGCCAAAATGATTACTTGTGTATGATCCTCTCTTTGACGCTTTCATCAACCTCTTCATATGTTTTTGTGTACTGTAATCTCTTTTGGAGTCAATGGTGAAAGATCCTTTTCCAAAAGTTTTAAATGAATATGTATTAGAAACTTTTATCCTCCTCTCATAAGTCTTAATGAGATGATGAATTTTGTTATTCTGCAGATAAAAGAATTGTCAAATGTTAAAGAAGAAGTTTACGGAGCCCTTGATTCCTTCATTGCTTGGGAGTTAGAGTTCCCTCTTGTTATAGTTAAGAAGGCATTAGTGATACTTGAAGATCAAAAAGAATGGAAGAAGATTATTCAGGTATTTTATTAAAAGCATGAGGAGCTGTTTGTTTTCTTCTTTTAAATTATATGAAAGTAGAAAAGTTTTTGGATTTTGTTAGGTGACAAAATGGATGCTAAGCAAAGGCCAAGGAAGAACAATGGGAACTTACTTCTCATTACTAAATGCTTTGGCTGAAGATAATCGGCTTGACGAAGCTGAGGAATTGTGGAACAAATTGTTCATGGAACATTTAGAAGGAACTCCAAGAAAGTTCTTCAATAAAATTATCTCTATATATTACAAGAGAGAAATGCACCAGAAGCTCTTCGAGGTAAAGTGCAAATCTTTCTTAGTTGGTTTCTGCAATCACTAGTGTTTTTCAGACAAGTTAGTGTCTGAAACTATTGAGTGTTTCTTAGGTCTTTGCTGACATGGAGGAGCTCGGAGTGAAACCCAACATTTCGATTGTGTCTATGGTTGGAAAAGTGTTTCTGAAACTAGGGATGAAGGATAAATACGAGAAACTGATGAAGAAATATCCTTCACCACAGTGGGAATTCAGATACATCAAAGGAAAACGTGTTAAGGTCAAGGCAAAACAGTTAAATGAGCTAAGGGAAGGCGAAGGCAGCTTAAGCAGCGACGAAGATAAGACTGATAATGAGACTGAGAGTAAATCTAAAATGCTGTCAAATAAGGAACCAGAGCAAGATGGTGACGATCTCGGTGAAGAGGAAGAAAATGAAAAAGAACTCTCGGGTGTGAATTAAGGACAGATTGGAACTTCATGAGAACCTTGTCTTGATCATTTGGACTCTTCCCGACTTACAAGTTACAAGTGTTTGCTTCATGAGCTTTTGAGATCGTATATATAGTTGGATCCTGTAGGGAAAAGAGATTGACAGCCAAAGTCTTCAAGAAAGTTTTCTGGACTACACTTGGGTTTCTGACAAAGACATGATCAGTTAAGTTTCATAACATTTTGAGGTTAGAGAGCTAAGAAGAGTCAAAACAAGATACAAATTGAAAGAGTCAACTAAAAAAGAGAATAAACTCGAGAAAAAACCATTAAAGGTAAAAGGTCTTTGGGTACGACTGTGTAAGCTCGAAGGCAAAAACTATCGTATTTCAGATAATACTGAACTCCTTTTTGTTTTGTTTTTCACTCTTCATCCGATCCTGACTCTTCAGAGCTGGACTCTTTGCTTACTTTCTTCTTCGGTCCTCTCTTCTTATCTTCCTCATCCTCACTGTATTCGCTTTCATAATCCTCCTCTTCGGTCTCATCTTCCTCTTCCTCCATGCCACCTTCTGCAATCTCACCCTCCAGATCACATGTTCTTTTCAACACCTCGACTTTCAGTGATGTCTTTTGGTCACACCCAATCCAAGAATCGCTTAGGCAAAAGCAAGTCAAGTTATAAGTCCCTTCTTCAGGTGCTAAGAGTCTCCCCATTACTAATCTTGACCCACTCTTAACCTTTTCGACAGCGTCATTTACTGCATCATTTGTTTCCTTGACGCTTACTCGTAAAGGTTCCATTATCTCACTAATAGCATTCGATGCAGCGGTTATAGCTCCAGCTTCATCCATGAAACTAACCTTCTGAAAAAACCAGACATTGTTTGAATCCGCAAGAAGAATCCAAAAGTTTTCCTCTTTGTGGAAAGGAAAGTAAGGCGAGTGAGGAATAGCGCCTATGAGTCCGTTGGGACGTTTTAGAGTGATCCAAGCTTGAACTGTCATTATATCGCCTTCTTGAATACCTTCTTCACCTTCTGTCTTGCAAGTGACGTTGATCTTAAGAGATGGTATCATCTCTAACACTTTCTCGATGTCCTGAGCATCAGTTTCTGACAAACCAGCAACCTCTCTGAGCAGTTTAGAACGCTTTTCCAAACTCATTTCTTGAAAGTTTTGGAATGATTTAACCTGCAAAGCTATCGATTTAGCGATAGAGTCACTGAAATGAGGGAGTTGCAAGAAAGGAGCAACGCCTTCTGAAGATGACTTCCTCGCACTAAGAGGAGCAGCCTGCAATCATACAACAACATTAATTAGGCTGAAAAATCTAGAATTTTTTTGGATTAGAGTACAAATTGCAAAAATCTTAATACCTGAACAATGCATTGAGATAGCTCCACTACTCCCAGTGCAGGGTTTAACCATCCATGTCCTCGTTCACTGCGGGGTATAACCGCCATCTGCAAGAAACTCACGATATTATAAAGTTCTGCAAATTTTAAGAACAAAGTCGCAACCTTTATTTGCTTAGTATGTAAAAGAATTGACATAGTCACTATTAATTCTGTTACAAGCATTATTTGATCAGACCAATGTGCTTCACAAAAAAGTATAGAGATTGACCTTCATTAAATCTTCAAGGAGACGCGGTGCAAATTCTAGCACATGCCTGAAATCACGTTGCAGAACCAGAGGCAGACCTGTTGATTCACGAGTTAAGTGTTTCTGTATTAGAAGCTCAGCCTGTTACAGAAAACAAAAAGATGGGAACAAAAGTTAGCATTGCTTTCAAAAGTTATTCAATATTGTGCATTACTTAATTAGTTTGAGAAAAACAAACCTTGATGATTGCAGGATCCTGTTTCCAAAACTTAGCGTGATCTTGCTTCATCTTTTTAGGATCCAGATTTAGCTCGTCCTTGACAGACGAAAGCAGTTTCTGCAGAGATTCATCATCGGTTTTACGAACTGGAATCTCTGCATATTCAGCTGCTTTGATGAAAACTTCCAAAACTTTGCTTGGAGTTAAATATGGTCGCATCAAATCAAAATATGTTTGACGAGTTTGAAGCTTAACGTAGTTCCCTGTGTACTTTGATGATCTCCAGAGATAGATAGAGGCAATCACCAGTGGCAAAAGTATACACAAACCAACTGTACACAGCAACAATACCCCACCAGATTCTCCATTTAAGTTTAGAATAAATTCAGGAAGAGCAATACCCAGTTGATAACCCTGCATCAATCACATTACAGAATATTTCAGTTATCAATTCAAGACGGAAAAGGCCTATGATCACTACAAAAACATGAGATTATGCCTTGATTGTTTCAAGCACATATTCAGGTGTTTGCTTTTCTTTTTATATGTGTTCATAACCAATTCTTGCAGATTGTAAACTCTAAAGTCTCCTTCCAATTTGCAGTTGAAGTTTAATTAGAATATTAGAACTTGAGGTTCAATTGAGGATAGAACATTATAAAACATATATATGTAAAAACCATGGCAAACAAACAATGTAGGTTATATGGTTATTACCTGTCTACCATCCGGATGACCGTACTTCTCAAAGTTTTCACGAGATAACGGATCAGTCAAAGCTTGGTAAGCTTTAGCTATGGACTCCACAAAATATTTATTGGCCTCTGTACAATTACAATACAAAAACAAGTAAATAAGCACGCAGAAAAATGAATTAAAAGGAAAGATATAAAGGAAGAAGACCAGGACGCATTTTCGACCTGGATCCGGATTTTTATCAGGATGGTATTGAATAGAGAGCCTTCTATATGCTTTCTTGATTTCTGAATCTGAAGCACCAGGTTCCAAACCGAGTATACCAAATGGCTCAAATAGTTGAGTCTGTGAATATTATTTACCCAAAAAGCAAATGAATTTCTCTGCCATAAACAGTCTGGGAATAAGCTTGAAGAGAGAATTGTTACCTCACGGGTCATGTTCTTAATGGAATATATCAAGAATATCATTACAAACCAGAGTAGCACAACTGTCATGTTGCTACATGAAGTGACGCTAGAGATCTGTAGAAGACAAACTCAAACAAATTAAAAGAAGGTAAGAACATTTATAGCTATAAAGTCAATCACTATTCACAAAAAGTTTAGTGAGGGATCAAAAAAGAAAAACTAACCTTTTGAGAAATGGATCTTTTGTACTTCCCTGAACGATCACACTCAAGACATTGACAATGTATGCTTCGGTGTTTCTTCGAAAAAGCACGGCTTAGCTTCACGAAGGTGTAAGGCACCAATGGAATTGCCATCATTGTCAATATGAAAATGGGAAACAAGGCTCCATTCTCTTCTGGTTCTGCCATCTCTTAGCACTTCTAGTTGAAGAGCCTTTTTGGATCAGAGATTCTGCAAGCAAAAACTTTGTTTTCATCACCAGTATAATATCACCTAAGACATTAATCAAGCCAAAAAGTTCCATGATATCAATTAGCTAAGCCTATAAAAACATTGATGTATTTCAATCGTCTGTTAAACATATGACTTATCCGTCATTGAGAATCTTGTGTATACTTAAAAATTCTGGACCAACATGATCAATCTTAATGCTTAAGAAACAAAAGATGATCAATAAGAAGTAAAGTATGATTAAAAAAAGGAATCACATTACATGTAAAAAAAAATTGAAGGAAGAACAAAAAGAAGTGTGTGCAAAATCTCCCAAATTTTCTCTATTTTACAAAGAACAACCGGAAACATGCGGATGCGAGAAAATCTCAGAAGGAACAAAACTGGATTCAATTGCATGCCAGGAAAATCCTAATCGTAAAATACCCAAAACGATGCAAAAAAGAATTACCTTGATTGGGTTTTGGTTGAGAGGAACGTGAGAAATAAAAAATCAGTGGCCTTTTCAATCGAATTGCAAGACTGACGAAGAAGAAGTAGTAGTTTGAGGTTTCTGAAGGAGGAGAAGGTGATGTATCATTCCAACCAATGGAAAGATGACAGGTGGTAGTGATTTCGGGACAGATACGCAGCGTTTTAGATTCTGTTTACTTGTTTAGGTAAGTGAGGAATGACGTTGACTGAATTTAATAAGAAGAAGATCCAAAAGCTAGGGTGGGCAAAATATCCATAAGATTCAATTCGATATTTGTATTAATTCGATTTTTAAATTTTGGATATTCGTAAATTTTTGGAGCAAAGTAAATATCAAAATATAATATCCGTTAAAAACAAAGTAAATCACAAATATCATTTTTCAACAGTATCGATTATCCGCTCCGATTCGTCTAGTAATAAACATGTATTAAATTCTTAATTATGTATATACATATATGTTAAAAATAAATAATTTATACACTATATATATGTTACGGTAAATAACATTAATAGAAGGTCCAAAAAGGATTCATTTGTTGATTATTCAAAAATAAATATAAAAATGGTTATACAAATATTCTATTGGATTTTCTATGGGAGCGGTAGAATGGTATTGTCTCTTTTGTTGCGAGAAAAAAGAAGATGTATTTTCAACCTTGTCTCATTATTTATGTTTATTAAACCATTATGTTATTTGGAGTAGTTTCATTGTAGATTTTTGTGATTTTGTTTTTATGTATATTATTATTTAATATTTTACACGGATCAGAACGGATTATCCACGGATAATTAAACAAAAATTGGATATCCAAATTTTTGGATCGGATTATAAAATTAAATATTCGGTTTTCACAGAACGAATCACAGATACCAAAATTTTTTATAGTATTTGCTCCGTGGCCAGAGCTACCAAGAACAATAATAGTTGCCTCAACCTCATGCCAAAAATGTATGATGGTTTGTGTTTGATAATAGATCATCTCGAAAAAAAACGCTACAGTAATTTTGTAGTTATAAACTAAAAAAAGGCTACAGTGATTCTAAAAGCATCAAAGTACATGCGTATATATGTAAAACCGCTACAGTTTCCTTTTTATTTTATTTTATTTTCTTTTTCTTTTCAGTTTCTCATTTGCAAGAAAAAAAATTGTGCTTACACTTTTACCCAATGACAATTTTCTTTTTTATTATAATTTTTTAATTAATTAAATTACACAGCTTAGATTTTTAATATTATCTTTTAAAATTTAATAATATTACACACTTTTAATTAATAAAATGATATAGTATTTAATTTATACAAAACATTTAACTAAATTTATTTTTTGTTTTATGTTGTAGATTTTAATAAAATAAATACTTTAATATTACTTATAAAACCGCACCGCTTATATCAATCTAAAGAATTATAAAATTTATGATTTATAATTTATAATTGATATTTATGATTTATAATATAATAAACAAAATTTATTACTATTATATATAATATTATTTACAACAAAAACCGCATCGCTTATATTTTACCAATCACATATTATTTTATCTTGTTTTTTATCAAAACCGTACTTATACCGCACTGCACTTTGTCCCACACTTATATCACACCACACTTTGTGTTGCACCACCAAAACTGCAGTCACCAATCGAACATTTGATGCCTTTAGAATCACTGTAGCGTTTTAAAAATTTATTACTACAAAATTACTGTAGCGTTTTTTTTCTTCATTTTTTAATGTCAAATGGCGTTATTTGATGATCGGTGGATAAGGTGCATTTTTTCTCTCTCCTCTCGAAAACCGCCCCGTACCGCACTAAACAATCAGACCCTAATTTTGGTCCAATTGATCAATGTGTATCCGGTCCGGTCTAATGTGTAAAATCACCTAAAGCCTTGGCCTTTCGGTTGTGTTTGATCAACTTCCTTAAACCCTTCTGGGCTTAAAGCGTATATATCTTTGGGGTTTATCCAAAAAAACGAAAGAGAAAGCTCACCTCATGGTTCTTCTTCAAACAATTGTCGGAAAATTCCTCAAACAATTCTCGACATCGGCGACTTCATCGACATCTTCTGCTTCACATTGGAAAACCCAACTGACTCTGTTTCGATTAGCCACCGAAATTTCTTCAATTCTCTTACAACGTCGAAATTGGATCACTCATCTCCGAGATGTTAAATCCAAACTCCCGAGTTCAACACTTACACCGCCTATATTCCTTCAGATCCTCCGTGAAACTCGAAAGTCTCCTAAAAGCACTCTTGATTTCTTCGATTGGGCTAAAACCCATCTCCGGTTTGAGCCGGATCTTAGATCGCATTGTCAAGTAATCGAAGTTGCTACCGAATCAGGTCTCTTGGAACGAGCAGTTACTCTCTTGCGTCCTCTGGTTGAGATCCATCCGGTATCTATAGTTGTAGGATCGATGCATCGGTGGTTTGAAGGTGAAGCTTCTCTGTCAGTGTCGCTTAGCTTAGTTCTTGAGTGTTATGCCTTAAAGGGTTGTTACCAAAACGGCTTGAAAGTGTTTAGTGCGATGAGAAGATTGAGACTTTCACCTTCTTTTCGTGCTTATAACTCTCTTCTTGACATTCTGGTTAAAGAAAAGCAGTTTAGAGTGGCTTTGTGTTTGTATAGCGCCATGGTTAGGAACCAGGTTGGCTCCGATGGATTAACTTGGGATTTGGTTGCTCAAATTTTGTGTGAACACGAAAGATACAAGAGTGTTGCAAATATAATAGGAACAGGTGTTGAAAGCTGCAAGATTTACACTAATCTTGTGGAATGTTATAGCAGAAACGGGGAATTCGAGGGAGTGTTTGGTGTAATTCATGAGATGGATGATAAGAAACTGGAGTTGAGTTTCAGTTCTTACGGATGCGTATTGGATGATGCATGTAGATTGGGAGACGCTGAGTTAATCGATAAGGTTCTTAGTTTGATGGTGGAGAAAAAGTTCCTTACGTCAGATGATTCGGCCGTGTTAGATGAAATCATTGAAAGACTTTGCGATGTGGGGAAAACGTTTGCCTCTGAGATGCTTTTCCGTAAAGCCTGCAATGGTGATACAGTGAGGTTGCAGAATGGGACGTATGGTTGTATGTTAAAAGCGCTGTCTGAAAAAGGGAAAACAAAAGAAGCTGTTGTTGTATATCGATTGATTTGTCGAAAAGGAATAATGGTACTCGATGAGAGTTGTTATAAAGAATTCGCAAATGCTCTTTGCAGAGATGATAATAGGTCAGAGGAAGAAGAAGAATTGCTTGTTGATGTTATAAAGCGTGGTTTCGTTCCTTGTACATACAAGTTATCAGAAGTTTTAGCATCTTTGTGTCGGAAAAGAAGATGGGAACATGCAGAGAAGCTTCTTGATTTGGTTATGGAGATGGAAGTTTATTTCGATTCCTTCTCGTGCGGATTGTTGATGGAACGTTACTGCAGAAGCGGGAAGTTAGAAAAAGCGATGGTACTTCATGAAAAGATAAAGAAAATGAAAGGAAGTTTGGATGTGAATGCTTATAATGCAGTCCTTGATCGACTTATGATGAGGCAAAGAGAGATGGCTGAAGAAGCAGTTGGAGTGTTTGAGTACATGAAAGAGATGAAATCAGTGAACAGCAAGAGTTTTACAATTATAATTCAAGGGTTGTGTCGTGCAAAGGAGATGAAGAAAGCTATGAAAGCTCATGATGAAATGTTGAAATTGGGTATGAAACCTGATTTAGTTACCTATAAGCGTATTATCTCCGGTTTCAGATGAAAACATTTGGATTAGTCTGAGATTTAAGAAAGATCTAAATGAATCAAACCATGTAATCCATTTGAGTTGTACAAAGAAAGTCTAATCTGTAAAAAACAAAAAAAAAACTTACAACAAAATACCAAAGAGAATTTCAAGATTGAGGCTTCAAAAATATTCGACCAACGAACAGAAGGGGGATAATGTTGTAATGAATGAATACAATAATAAGATTTGTTTAATATGTATAATGACCCTATTATATGTTTTGATTATTTATTGGTCAAGAGAAAGCCACTCCAGGTCTAGTTCTAATTCACCAGATTCAACATTCTGAAGCTTGATTTGAACGTGTTGTTTCACTTTCCCATCTGTAATGTTGATAATGCTATCTTCTATAAGAGCATTGTCGTTTGATTTAAGCCATTTTCCAATCTGCATATCTCCAAACATTTCAGGGTCTCCAAATGCCATTGCAGCTGTAATTAGAGGTTGGATATCAATCTCTGCTTCTCCCATTATGTCATCAGCAGAAAATGTGTCATAATCAAACACTTGCTGCAATTGCCGGAAAAACAAACTGTCAGGGAAAACCTTTTGCTACAAATTTATCAAAGTAGAAAGTGATTATGGGAATTTTAGACCAAGCTTTTTACCAATTTCACTGAGCCATAGTTATGAGGAACAGAGAGCATGAGTTCCTCGTTCCAGACCGGGTTTAAGTTGCTCTTCATTACAGTAGATTGAACAGTCTAATAATATAATGAAAAAATCAGTTAGGAGATGATCATAACGATCAATTGAACAATGGTAAGAACATATAAAGATGAAACTACCTTTCAAGAATTCAAAGGGTACATTTACTTACCTGTTGTCCTAGAGTCAAAACAACATAAGGATCGCTTGTCATCATATCTCGGATGGCTAAATTGGTACCCTTTTTAACAGTCACCTTCAAACATCCAATAAACTCAACCATGCCTTCAAGTTGCTGTCCTTGTTTACATTTTCAAAATGGGAAAGAGAAGAATCAAAGACCATGAGTCACAAGACTGAGCAATGTCCAAGTTCACAAAGTTTGGTTTACTTAGTTGTACAAGAGAGATAGAAAAATAAAGAAGCATTACCGGGCGCTGCGATGATGAATTAGTGCGAAAGCTATCCATAATCTTTTTTGATACACTTGATGAAAGATAAGCTGAGCTCTGTGTACTAGAGCCCTTCACGGATGTGATCCGCAAGCTTGGTTTCAGAAACTCTTGGTGCTCATATTTCGACCTGACATTAAGAGTTGAGGATGACTATTATACTAAAAACTGTAAGACATTAATAAGTAATGTTAATTATACTAAAGCACTAATAATTAATGTATATACACTATTTACTGGGTTTTTGCAACCTACCTAATGAACCTCAGACGCTGGTCGTGACTAGCATCAGGTCCAGGCTTAGAGCTTCCTTCAGGTATAAACGCCTCATAAATTGAATTCGCAGAAGCATTTCCTCCAATTTCAATCATAGAATCGACTTCTTCATCTGACCATTCATCCAATGTCACGGATAAGACCTGGAAAGTTTGAAACAATCATTATACTTGCAAAAGATTCTGACAAGAAGATGCAGTGAAGCAATAAATTAGTTAAAACTCTATGCAAACTGTGGTGTTAATTATTTCCAGAGCGAGATAACATTTCCACAAAGAGTATTTGTAAGCATCTTACTGCAATCCTATGAAAGTAGAAGGAGGAGCAAAGAGTCATCACCTTTGAGATATGAGTGCCAAGACTTCTGTGCACACCACAACATTTCAGGCATATAAAGACTCCAATATTTGCAGACCTGTAATAAGCCACCAATGCCAGATTAAACATACATAGACTAACACACAATGCACAAGTAGGGAAACAAGAAAAATGTATTGACAGGAAAACAAAACACAACTTTAATCAAAATGCTAGATAGCGTAACTTACGCCCACTTAGGATCTGGAGCGCCACAATCAGCACAGACTCGGTTATCAGATTGACTTAAAAGCTCCTTTAGTCTCCTTTTACCTATGAAGCAGCAAAGGTGAATCAGTCACAACCAATAAAGAATCCTTTAAATCTCACACCCACAAAATTTTTTGAGAATATTCCATCCAGATTCCATAAATGAAAACATCAATCATATAATTTATGTGAACACACAAGAAGTCATCTTCCTTAGAAAAATGGTTATACCTGAGCCAGGCTTTCCGAGTCCGGCTGCAGAATAACTCATTGCTATTGTAAAAAGCTAGCAATCATTAACCAGAACCCTACACAGACCAACGCCCAATAGTATTAGATAAATCAACAATTTCATGATTTCTAAGGAACAACAAACGATTAAATGTAAGACCTCAGAGAGATCACATAAAATATATATTTTTCCAAATTCATTGTAGATTATTCGTATCAATTCATGTTACCAAAATCGAAACCCAAACTAAGGAATGAACAAGAAAAAGACCCAAAAATCCATACCAACGACAATTTCATGGACGACAGGAAAAAGTCGACATACAGAGAATGAAAAAATACAGAAGAGCGACGAAGAAAGATCAGAAAGTTTGCAAAAGAAAGGAATGTGTACGGAATTCGAACAAGAAATAGGTTAGATTAGATTGGATTGGACGTTCTTACCGAGAAGAGGAGAGAGACAAACAGAAAAATGTTCTTACAGAAATTCAGATGAGGAAAATAAATTATCTAGAATGACAACTACGTGCTTTCTCTTTTCATTATTCTTTATTATTTTCCTATTTTTCATTTTTTTTATCGGATGTACCCGAAGGGACCTATTTTTCATTTAAACTGTAATGTTTCAAGTTGTAACGATAAACGATGGCCATGTTACTGGTCATATTCCAATCATATTTCCTTCTCGCTGACTATATTCTAGTTTCATTTAAACAATCAAATAAAAAATTATTACATTTGTCTAAATGATTAGCAGCCAATATATTTTATTTTTCTTTTTATTTTAAGCATATTTTGTCTTCTTCATTCAATACTTTTTGGTTAGGTTTAGTTCAGATTTTTCTGGTTTAAAAATAGAGAATATCAAATTGAACACAGTAATAATATAAAATTTTTGATTTTGATCATTTCAAATAATTTGTGTTTGATTGGAGTTTGGTATATTTGCTATGAAAATCATCTACCATTTGGATCTAAGAAAAGTAATTGGGATTAAATTCTGATCTTTTTTAACAAAAAATTTGATTTGGATATTATGGTGTGCCTATTAAACTTTTAATTTAGATAAAACTTTCTTAACGCTAATTAACTTTTCAAGACGCGCCGACAAAATGTGAAATGATAACGAAACTCATTTGATCTAAAAATGAGCCAATTACCTGATTTTGATTTGGTTCAACGAAAAAGCTAAGGAAAGAGACACTTGATAACGCTTTTTAAGACTAAACTGAGAGTGAGTAAATCTGAAATCCTTTGATTTGTCAGTCACCATAATCTATAAGCGATGCTACAAAACTGAAAACACAGAAACCAAAAAGGTCCATCATAGTGAATTCTTCTTCAAGCAGATTTCAACTTGTTCGATGCTGCTGCGAGGTTAGAGAGTGTTCTGTGTCCGACGAACAACAGAAACACTCCCAACAATGAAAGTGCCTTGAGAGTCGTGAACAGATCCAACTGTAGAATGCACCAAAAGATGTTTACGATGAGAACAGATTTTTCATGTAATGGTCCCCTTTTAGACTTTATCTTAACAAGAATATCGGTTTTGAAAACTTGCCTTCAACCAGAAAAGCACATAGAGAAGCAGAACAGCTCCAATTCCGCCGTGGAAAAGTAGAGCGGATATTGAACCTCCAACCGACGATGGGAAGTTCTTCATGTTCACTCCCAACCGCATAAGCTGAAAACAGAAAAAAAAAAAAAAAAAAGTTAATTGAAGACCATATATCAAAATGATTTCACGTTTACAAGTAAAAGGAGACTGACCCCAATCAGGAAACCGACGAATGGGAGAACGATAAGACCCAAGAAAACTAGAGAGAGCTGCTTTGCTGGAAGCTTTTCAGGAACCCTGAAGATGTGTGATATTTCAGCTTTTGGCCCATATCTTGAGTAAGGATCAGTGGACTGTAGAGGAGGACGAGGTGCCTTCTCTGGACGCTCTGGTAGGTCTAGTTCAATGTGGCCAATATTACTCAATAAAGAGTTCTCCTGAAAAAAATATAAAAGGTGAATAAGATTTTAGTCACATTTCTAAGGCTTAACTCAGAGTGCATTGGACAAGGCAATACGTACCATAGAAGCATCCCCAATAGTTAGCTGGATCTCATATTTACCAGAGAGGTAGTAGAGCTTCTCAACCAATCCAAGAAAATCCTAAAAAGGAAAATAACATTGATCATTAATATTGTATGAGGGAGTCTTAATTTCACCAGACGTTACCGTTGGGAAATGAAGGTAGGTCATATAATTTAGTAGTTGAAGTAACTTACTAGAACTACTTCAGACTTCTTTCCAGTTTTCACCAGAAAGATATGCTCGACCTGAGACTCATGTTTCAGCTTAAAAAATGCCTGCATGCCAGTATTGAAGTCATGATATGAACAAGGTAATACCAGTAATAAAGCAGAATTGGGAATGAGCAAACCTGGTGTGGCTTAAAAACACGGCCAAGTGGAGTAGTTAACTGGAATGACAGCCGTAGCTTTTGGAGGTGGTTCGCTGATAATGATACAGCTCCGTCTTTAGTTAAATCAAGCCTATACAAGTTGCAAAGAGAACCGAGACACAAAAAGATGACAATAAGCTTTGTAATCAAAAATTTTTTATAGATCCTCAGAAAATAGTTAAGCAAGTAATCACAGTACAAGGAAAACGAATTAAATTTAACGATGATACAGGTGACATACTTTTTCTGAGATTCAACGCTCCCAACGTCACTATCAAGTACAGCAATTTCTGCATTCTCTATGCTAATAACTCCTGTGGCAGCTATAGGCACTTTTGTTTGAGCTGCAGTTATGTATACTTTTTCGTGTGCAGAATCATCCAGCACAATCTGTAGTAAATGAAGCTTAACATGTTAGTAACATACAATCATATGAAGTCTCTGTGTAATAAAACTAACAAGAGCAATACCTCAAATACAAATGTATACTTCCCGACATCAAAACTCTTGGGAAAGGAGTCCAGGAAGTATGTTGCACTGTCAGCATCAAACTTAAGCTCCTGTACCCAAAATGTCATGGAAACTTGTAATTTGGCCCAATGAAGAGAACAAAGAACTTTTACTAATGCAAGCTAAACAGTCAGTGAAGCTACATCACATACCTGGTTGTTAATTACAGACGAATCCTTGGATCCAATTAGAACTTGTGCGACCTTCACACTAAGAGGTGGCGCCTTAGAACCTAGAACAGTGCTAACTTTAACCTAGTTCCAGAAAAAGAGAATAAAATATGGAACAAAAGGTCATTAAGTATTCAGACCAAAAAAAAAAAAAACAAAAGTCATTAAGTATAAAATTAATGAGAGATCTCTACATAGATTATGCAATGCTATGGCCTATGAGACTGAGCAATTATGAACCAGATACCAGCTAGTACCACTAATCACCAGGGACATGTATCATAGCCATAAAATCCGAAGTTAAGACTTACCATACTAAAACTACACAGTACCACTAATCAACAGGGACACGTAATGAAAGCCAGAAAATCAAAAGTAAATACTTTCTCTACTAAAAATACATCACACAGAGGTCCGAAGAGAGTTGTAAAGCTTAAACGGGAAAAACAAAAGTTTTTTAGAAAAATAGAACATCTCGAGCTGTGGCAATTACATCTTGATGCAAGTTTAGCATGGGGTACCTTTAGAGGCTCTTTCTTTGTCAATGAAATGACAGTGGATGGAAGAGATAAGATGAGTGGAACAGAAAACCTGAAATGGTAGAGAAAGACCGCAGAACAAATTATTGTTCCCATAGAATGATAAAGTTTTAGTGAGAGCAAAAGAAATCAGCAATTGGTTGAAATTTCACCGAGTGTTCAACCTTAGTAACTTTTAATCTTCTCTACAGATATTGGTTATGCAGTAATCATTTTATTAAAAATTTCTAGTATAAAGTGTGTAAAGAAACAGTTTTCCTCTATTAAAAGCAACTGTTAACATGTAACTCCATATTTTTCACTGAACTGAATTCAAGGTTTCTGAAATCTCTTCTAAGATGTAACTAAAATAAAATGAAAAGAAAATGCACACAGGGGCCGCATGAAAGTAGCATTACCTGTTGTCTTCCAGACAAGCTAGTGCATCAATTTGGTTGAAGAAGTCCTTGGCATCACCAGGAATTCCAACACCAAGTAAGAATTCGGCCAGACCAACTAACTTATCACCTGGAAGCTGCATGAGAGAATGGAAACAGAAACTATTATCAACAATTCTGGCAGAATAGGATACAAAGAAAATGGTTATTACGTACGTTCAGGCCTGTGGATTCTGAAGCAGCAAATGACTTGAGCCCTCTAATTACTGATGCAGTTGTTGAGATTGGGCCTTGACTTTCATCGACAGACTTCTCATCAAAATATAATGTTCCATCGTCTGGAAGGCCAAAAAATCAATGAAACCCCATAAAAGTAAAACCAATACGCAAGATATCTAGAAAGTAAGAGAAGAAAATCTCCTATGCATATCTATAAGATAACAAGTCGTTTACTGCATACCATAATTTTGGATACTGTCAAAAAGCTTCAGGATACCCGTCTTCAAGGTCTGAATCTACAAAATGATAAACATGAATGCTGATGTCATCACATGACCAAGATTAATCAACCTTACTACCAGATAAAATAGCAAAAATAAACCACCAGCAAATACATTCAGAAAATCAGTATAATAGAAGATTATTTTGTAACTTTATAGCAAGCGGGTAAAAGAAAATACTTGCAAACAATCTCTGGAACAGATAAAAGCAAACTACCAGATCAAAGATCTCACTTACCAATGACTGATCAATCTCTGAAGGTGCTAGTGAAATTACTCCAGCAAGTGTTTCTAAAGCTAAGCCTGAGGAAGAACACTTATGCTGAGGACTTTTTTTTGAAAAAATAACAAAGGAGCAAAAGAAGTGAACAAGAAAGGAAAGGGTAAATAATTTAAAAGGATCATCATTAACGTTTAGCATTGTGAAGTAGGAAGGTTAACCAGCTGTGTACTACTTACCAGCAGCAAAGGTGCTTGATCCCGGATTGTTGGAGCTGTAGCGCCATCTTCCATCATTCTGGCTCAGAGCCTGATACAGATATACAATATCAGCCAAATAATACTCGAAAACAATTTAACTAGTATAATATAGTAACTAAATTTCTGTAACATGCCAACAATATATAAACTTCTACCAGAGTCTATGGCTGCTTATATAAAAAAAAGTCAGAGTCTGTAACAGATAGTTCAAATACACTGTATACAATGTGACTTCTGTAGCTCAACAACAATATAATAGAATATCAGCTAAACAAGTTCAAACCTTGATGGAACGGAAAATGGCTTCAGCATCTCCAAGACTTATATCAGTTCCAGAAAATTGCTCCTGCATTCATGGAAAGGCGAGGTCAAACCTGAAGCCAGCAAAAAGGCAAAGCAGGAAGCCAAAGCTATGGAGTTGAATAAAAATAAAATTATCAGCGCTGGTCTTTTTGCAAACATATTTTCATATAGCCACGTGATGAATGAAAACTAAGAAAAACTCTTTTAGAAGTACTTTTGTGGAATAAATAAATGTCATTCCTAATCAACACATCCACCAAAAGTCTAATCCGTATTTACCTTAACCAACACCAAGCCTCTGACAGAATAGTAGAAGTCAAGCAATGACTTCGCCTCTTTAACGCCAGCTTGAAGTTGAGAAACAATGTCCTTCACAAAAGGAAAAGAAAAAACAGATGAATTTCCTGTAGCAACTTGGAGGTAAAACACCTCAGTGGCTACTCTTACACAAATTTACCTTAGGAACAGCTCCACCACTTTTACATTTTAGAATCCCATTAAGGTTCAAAGCATAGAATGCATCTTTTAGAGTAGAAGAAGACGATCCAAGAACTTTCACCACACTCTTACAAGTCCCTGAGCTTAGATCAGACTTTTTATCAATCCCAAGAATCTCCAAAGTCTTTAATGCTTCATATGCCTCCTCTAAGCTGATTGGAAAGAAAAAAAAAGGCAAAGCTTTAGATGGGTCCGTACAAAAAAATCCATATACAATATTACAAATCAAGACGTGAACTTTAACGAGCAACCGAGACGGAAGCAGTGAAATGTGGTTTAAACATAAACTAAATACAATGCTAACTAAGAAATTGACCAGAACTTGTAAGAAAACAAATCAAATTGTGAGTGTTTTTTGAACAACATACCTTTTGTATGATCCATCGACTGGTACAAAGACATCAAGAGCCGCAGATCGGTGAGAGTCTGAAATCGGCTGAAAACCCGAAGCAGCACCGCAAATTGCTACAGCGAGTATCAGAACCACAAATCGTACCTGACCTCTTGCCATCATTGCTGCATAGGAAAAACTCAAAAAAATCAAAATCCAAAAATAATCACGAATCTACAACAAACAGATCGGAAGAAATGAAGACAAAGAAGCTCTAAGCTTTTCATACAGATCGAAAGTAGATCCATCCAGGAAAAGAACCATTACCAGAAGTCGACGAGACTCAGTAGTCAACGGAGACTGAGGTTTGAGGTAAGTGTAGGATCGATCTATAGCTTTTTGATTGAACGAGAGAACGAACCAGAGAAAGGCTAAAAATGTGAGTAGAGTTTGATGACAGTCACTGATATTACCAATTTACCCTCGCTTTTTAACTTAAATAACACTCCACTCACATCACATGACTTTTCGTTACTTAATAAACGACGCCGTGTTAAGAAACCCTAAACCCTCTCCAGAATCAGTTTAATCTCCAATTTCATTCAATTGGTGACGAATTTCAGAATTTCATCATGATCCGATTCGCGAGAAGAAAACCTGTAATCGAATTAGTGGGTCATGATCTTCTTCGAAAATGCTACGCTAGTGGAACCCCAAAGGGAAAAGCCAAGCTGAAGACAGGCCAACCTTTGAAGCGTAACAAAGTCACTACCAAGAAAGGTGGAGGAGGAGGAAATGGTGAAGAAGCAGTTAAGGGAAAAGGAAGAATCTCAGATGAGAAGCAGAAGCTATACGATCAATGCCTAAACGCTCCTTGTCCTGTTCGTTACCTGAGACCCAAAGACATAGAAAGAGAGGCGAAGCGAGAGAAGCTAGGGTTAATCAGCAAGGAGAGGCAACGAGAGATCGAAATTCAGAAGAAAGGTGGACCGTTCTCCATGGGAGTCAGTGACGAGCCGATAAGAATTGGGACTCCAGGATTGGATTACATTTCGTTAGGGATTTTTACTGAAGATGAATTGCCAAAGTATAAGGTTACAGTGGAGGATGGGAAGAGTCTAGCGAAGGAGTATAGTAGAGTGCTTATGAAGCAGCATAGAGCGAGACGTGTGGCAGAGACTAATATGTTGAATTTGAAGAAAGCGGCGCTTGAAGCATTGCCGCAACATTTAAAGAAGGCAGCATTAGAGCCTGATTTGACTCCGTTTCCGGCGAATCGAGGTATGGCTACTCTTACACCGCCTATTGAAGGGTATCTAGAGAAGGTTATGGATGCGGCTAAGAAGAGCTCAAGTACAGAAAAGTTGAGATGATCTTAGAAAGGTTAGATGAAATATTAAGATTTCTCTTGTTTATTGCGTTAGAGATGAGTTTTTGTTGATTGGATTTCGATCAAAATAATAACTTGAGACACAGAATTCAGACCTGAGATCAAATGGCTGTGTGGGAATTTGGGCACTCTATGAATAAGAATGTGTTCAAACTTCAAAGTTTAAGCTTCTTTACTTATTGCTGGATTTTGTTATTTCTATGATGAGAAATGTTCAAATGATTCCGGAAGTTCTGCATAATGTTACCTAAGAGATGATGTCCTGCTTCGGCTTGTTGCCTTAAAAAGTTAAAAGTTAAATGCTTTGTATGTTTTCCTTAGTTCTGCACCTATTTGGTAGACCTAGGGAATCCGAATCCTTGGTAAATTAATCAACTTTGTGTATTTCTGAGTTCTTGGATAACAAGTTTTAGAAGGGTCTGTTTAATATAATGAATGACGATCAGGTCGTATCTGTTGCTTGATCGGTAAAAGTAAAACTTTGACGCAGCTATAGAATTCTAACAGTGGATGAGAAATACAGCCAAAGTAGAAACCAAGGAAAGTGATACATAAAGCTGATTCCAAAGGAAACGTGATAAGTCACGGGTAGTATGGTTCACGAGTGCTTAGGTGGAAAAGATTGAGGTGGATACCGCAGAGAATATCTCATATTTCCTGTCCAAAATGTAGTTTGAGTTTAAGACATTTTTATTGGTAGACTCTCAAAGAATTCCTCAACAATAAAATACATCAAAAATTCAAAAAAAAATATCTGTATATACTAAAAGTAGGTGTTTGTGGCCTTCTAAGCTATCCAAATCATCATTTTTAATCTTTTGTAACTTCTCTATTACGTTGCCATGTCACCTGCTATTTGTTCCTAACTTTTAAAAACGTTTTGCCTCCTCCTCTTACTTCTTAGTCTTCCTTGCAGTTTTTCCCTTTCCTCCTAAATTTCAGTTTCTCAATTCATGAAGGTGTCAATAAGTACCTTTCATTTTATCTTAATTTCCGTTGTCAGCATTTCTCAAGGTGTCAATGAGATTTTTAATATGAGATTTTATCGATTTGATGAGGACTTCAAGAGGCTTCGAAGTTTGACAATGGAGACGAGAATTTCTTTCACAACACATTTCGTTGATCGATGCTTGCCAAATAATCATAAGGAGGTATTTGATATTTTCTCACCATTCGTTGATGTAAGATAGGCAATAATATCATGCCAATCTATTAATGAACCGTAAATGCTAGACGGAGAGTTGAGATTGTTCACGGTGATGGAGGAGTAGCTACAAGAAAAGAGGAGATGATTTCGCCACGAAGGTCAAATTATTCTCTACTTCTTCTTTGCTCTATAGTTTTGTTAATTGCCTGAATCTAACACCTTTATTGAAATCATATCGTCTTTAGGGTTCTTATCTTCCATTTCTTATCCATGACGGACAATGAGCTCTCATGGTTCCCTCTCAGGTCTTCAAGATGTAGTTTATACATCGAAATATCTAGCCAATCTGAATCACCAGATGTTGATTTTTAACCCCTTTTTGTTTCCTTTGAATACCTTATTCTTTGATCTTTCAGTATTAATATATCAAATCTAAATTCGTCATGAATTACATGAATATAGTGATATTACTCAGTTCAAAACTTGAGCTCCCTTATCTCCCTCATTTAAGTGGCTTATAGTTTATTTGTCTGAATTGGCAGAGATGTACGAAAGTGAGAAGAATTGACAGAGAATTAATCCTTACCAAACGGCATAAGGTACATTCCCATTACAAAATGTTTGATTTTGTTTCTTCAATTCAGAAGTTCTGATTTTGGTTTCTTTGTTTCATTTGATTTTGTTTCCGCTTATTCAAGCTTCGAATGAAAAGATTCATGAGCTTGAACAAATAATGGTCGGGTGAAGCAGATCTTAAAGCTTGGACAGTGGAGTACAAAAAAATTAACGATGAGATTTGTTAATTCCATTCTATTTTCCATCTGTTTTCTATTATTTTTCTCTCAATTGAGAGTTAAGACTCTTTCCAATACCCCATTTTTTCCTGAGTTTTAGGATGATGCCAAAAACAGGCATGGTGCAAAAGAATTAAATACATTTTGGTGCGATATATGTCTTTACGTGCTATTTGAAGTGGGAGTGACAGAAAGCCATCTACCTGCTATATAACAATATCAATCTTGGGAGCAAAGAATTTTAGTTGTTGTGACTTCGCAACTAGCCTCAATAGAAGCTCCTCTTCTTCAAACACCAATGGTGATATTTTTCATCTTTTTGTTCAGTTTGTTTTATTGTTATACATTTTCTTTAGAGTGTTTCTCATCACAAGAGTATTTCTATCTATATAGTTGAGATATACCATGAAGGTGTTAAAGAAAATATGACAAATCAAACATTAGGACAGGGGAATATGATAAACAAAGTAAAACTGTAGTTATCAGTTTCCTTTTCACTCTTTGTAGGCCTTTAAAAGTAATTAAAAACAATACTTAATGTTTATACTGTGATTAACATGCCTTTTCAAAATTTTGAGTCTCTTATGTTCTTTTGGCTGTGATTTTGTTTATGTCCTAGAAAATGGCTAATGGAGAAATAGTATCATCTTGGACTTGTGCGGATCGATCAAGGTTTTTCTCAAGAGTTCTGCAAACTATTTATTTGAAAGTGCGCAAACAAACTAATGGTCTGACTTGTTCAGTTTATCTATTTAGGGATATAAGAAGAATTCTGGGGGTTTTTTTTTGTTGACAAAAGAGTAGTGGTTCTTACTCTATAATATGTTCTTCAAATTTAGAATTAGACAAAAACCGGGCGCAGTCCGGTATAACCCCTAGTTTAATACAAAAAGATGAGAATCAATTCTCATTTTAGAAACCATAAGAATCCCTCAAAATTCTTTCTTTTATATGACACATGTCCACTTATTAATGGTTCAAGTTGTATTATAATTATTTCAATTTCTTATAGTTTAAAAACTAATTAATTCATTTATATATTATTAGTTTTTTTTAGAATTTATAAAATAAAATTATATATCTAGCAAGATCTATTATGCATATGTTTAAATTATATATTAATATTAACTTAAATATTTGTAAAATATATTAACTAAAAGTTCTTAAAGCGAAATTAATATAGAAAAAAAAAACCTCTCTTCTCCTCTCGTTCCAAAAGTGGATGAAGATAAACCTTCACATCAATCCTGATGCTAAATAACTTTTAACCAGTCCAATTTTCCTCTCTTTTACTTATCGATCCACTCTCATTTCCAAACTACGCCTTTCCGCCACAACATGCAAGCCATTTTTCAATTTTAACTAGCTACTTTTCCCTGATTTCTCACCTCCGATCACCTCTTCAACACCACGCGAACGATTTTCCTTTAATTCACCAAGATACAACCCCTTTAAGATTTTGACTACACAATGGATCCTCCAAATCTTCCTGAACCCTTGGAATCCATGTCTTTGGATGATGAAGAACCGGTGGACTTACCGGCGTCAGGTAGCTATACAACTCCCCAAGCTCACCAAATTCTGCTGATTAGACGACTTTTGATCCCAAAGAAACAAATAATGGCCAAAATGATGCTCACGATGCCTTGGATCTGGCGCATGCAACACCAAATCATTGGTACTGTCATTTTGAAGGAAAATTTTCAGTTTTGTTCCCTCTGAAGAATCACTTGTTTCGGTTACTAAATTCCAATATTGGAATTTTGAAGATTGGGGAATCATAGTAGCCCAACAACATGACGATCAAGAAATGCCAATCCTTGATAAATTTCCCCTTTGGGTTCTCATGCAAAACATATCGATACAACACTTTACTAATGATCTCTTCACGGCGGTTGCAAACACTCTTGGAGATGTGCTGAAAATTGACTTTCATCCAACCCGCTCTCATCTCCATGACTATGTAAGAGCTAAGATTATGTACGACATCCATGATCCCCTTAGACAACACAGAACATTCCGATTCCCAGATGGTAAAATCGTCAAAATAGGTTTTGACTTTGAAAGAATCAGGAAACATTGTTTTTATTGTCACATAATCACCCATGATCAAGCGACATGTCCATTACTTACTATAGTTTCACTTCCATCATCTCCCAAAACAAGATCAGAAACCAACATTACCGGATTCCATAAATCTGGACCTGAAGCACGTGGATTCCCTCCCCAAGTCATAGAAACCAAAACATCACCAAGGGTCACAAAGGTAGACTCCACATCCCAAAAAATCATATCTGACGTGCCACAAAAGTCATCTCCTCACAAGGATATCAACTACAAGTACAATGAGGAGATAAATCTTGAACCAACTTACAAAACAGAGAAGGTGATACCTATTAAGAACCCCCTACACGGGAAGCCTCACACCTTAACCAAGCAGATGCAATGCACCTAGGTAAACACTCTGACCCAAGAGTCCACCAAAGTACTTCTCTCCACCTAACAAATACAAAACAGATCAACAATATGAAGGAATCAACCCTCTTGAACCACTTTCCCACAACGATGGTACTTCAAAGGAGCATAAGATAATCAAGACATACACTTAAAAGTCCGACAAGATCACTTTCTTCACATCAGCTAGAACCTCCTGACTCCATACCATTTCAAACAGAAAGCTCACCCCCAGCTAACTCACCCCTGCTACAGAAGAAGCCTAGATTAGCCTGGGAGTTAGACCACGGAGATAGTGACACTCAATCAGACACAAGTAAAGGTTAGGTGGCTTTCCTTAAGCCACCCAAGCCCCAATGAGTGTATACAGTTGGAATTGTCAAGGTTTAAAGAGTACCTAGACAATTCGACGTCTTAAGGAAATACGTAGGTGCATATTTCCAGACTTTCTATTCCTCATGAAAACAAAAAATAGTAAAGATTATGTAAAATCGGTTAAGAAATGGATGAGTTATAGTAACTCATATATTATAGACCCAGTTGGCTTGAGAGGTGGATTGGCTGTTTTTTGGAAAAACAAACATGACTTAACCATCATCCAAGCCAATCGTAATATTATAGATGTCTTAGTTTCTGTTGGCCAACACAACCTTTTTATATCTTTCATCTATGGCAACTCGTGCAAACACTTGAGAAACCAAGTTTGGAAGCAGCTAACACGCATTGGACACAACATATCAACCTCTTGGTTGACCATCGAAGATTTTAATAAAATTTTGGAAAACAAAGAAAAGCTAGGAGGACCACTAAGAAGTGAAAGCTCTTTCTATAACTTCAGAGGTGTTATTAGAGAATGTGGTTTACATGAACTCCCCAGCTCAGGCAAATACTTCTCTTGGTGTGGTGTCGGAAATAATGAATGGATCCAAATCTACTTGGATAAAGTTTAGGAATGAGTTGTTTACCACCCTTCCACGAGCCAATACTAAATACCTACCTCTACTAGGATCTGATCACATGCCAATATTGACCTCCAATCAACAACCTTTCAATAAAAAAATTTCTTTGATAAGAGATGGACCCTCATAAACAACTTCATAATTGCAATCCAAGAAGGTTGGAATGGCCTCTCTCAGGGAATGAACTCTAGCATTTACAACAGGATAATCAACTGTAGAAACGTTATCTCTAGATGGAAGAAACAGGTAAACACTAACTTAGCATTAAGGATCACCACACTAGCCACCTTACTAGAAAAAGAGACCACTAAATTGTTTCCAAACAGAGATAACATAACAGACATAAAACATGAGATAACAAGGCTTTCTCTTGAAGAAGAACAATTCTAGAAGCAAAAATCAAAGCAAAGGTGGTTAAGGGAAGGAGATCGAAACACTACCTTCTTCCATAACAGTGTAATAGCCCAACGACTCCTCAACAAAGTGGTTAGCCTCCAGGATAGACATGGGTGTATACATTTCTCCGAAGGTTCCTAAGGCTCTATTGCTGCAGACTACTTTAAAGACCTATTTTCAATAGTGAACCCTCATGATCACCATTATTTAACTAGTTTAATTCCAACTAAAGTTACAGCTGAGATGAATGACTTCTTACTTCAACCAATATCGGCTCTGGAGATAAAGATAACTCTATTTAGCATTAATAACAATAATGCACCAAGATCAGATGGAATGATGGGTACCTTCTTTCAAACATATTGGAAAATTATTGACCCTCAAGTAGTTCAAGAGATACAAGATGTTTTTGCCAATGGATGTTTCCCAACGGAATGGATTATACCCACATTAGCCTCATCTCCAAAATACCTAACCCCACGCAAATGAGTGAATTTAGACCTATTAGCCTCTGCTCTGTTCTCTACAAAACTATCTCCAAGATCATTGTTACTAGACTTCAAGTGATTCTACCAAACTCAAGGAGCTTTTATGGCAGGTAAGTTGATCTCTGACAATATCTCCATTGCCCATGAAATCCTTCATCAAATCAGAACCAACAAATCAGGAAGAGAAAATTTTATGGCGGTCAAAATTGATATCTTCAAAGCCTATGACATAATGGAATGGACTTACATACATCAAGTGCTTCTAAAATTTGGCTTCTGCACAGAATGGATTCGACCAATCAAGTTCTGCATACAAACGGTCTCTTACTCAGTCTTAATCAATGGCTCACCACATGGGCTTATACAACCACAGAGAGGTCTAAGACAAGGTGACCCCCTTTCTCCTTACCTTTTTATACTTGACACTGAAGGCATCATTAGCAAATTTGAGGAAATGGAACACACTAAGAAACTTACAGGTCTACAATTACACCCTACTGGACCAATGGTTCCTTACCTACTTTATGCGGATGCTAGTTTCTTCATTTGCAAAGCAACTAAAGAGGAAACGACAACTCTCAAACAATGCCTCAAACAATATAAGGATGTTTCTGGAAAATGCATAAATTATAGCAAATCGGCTATTACTTTTAGAACACTCATCCCTCCTTATATGCAAGCAGTAATCAGAGACTCCCTAGGGATACATTCGACCCAAGGTATGGGGAAACGTCTGGGTTTTCCAGAATGCTTTAGTGGATCAAAAAAAGAACTCTTCCAATACATCACGGACAAGTTAAAAGGCAAGATTTCCACTTGGTTCGCTAAGACATTATCCCTTGGTGGCAAAGAAATCAAGCTAAAGACCATGGCTCTGGCCTTCCCATTATACGCAATGTCTTATTTTAAATTGGATAAGAAGCAACTTCAATGTTTCACAAAAGTTATGCGATCTTTTTAGTGGAATTTAAATGAAGATAAGAACAAGATTGCATGGGTATCTTGGAAACAAATGTGCAAGTCAAAATCCGAAGGAGGTTTGGGTTTTAAGGACGTTGGAATTTTCAACTAAGCTTTACTTGCAAAACAAGCATGGAGATTCTTAGACAAAGTGGATACTTTAGTGGCACGTTTATACAAATCAATATACTATAAACACAAGAGTTTCTTGGAAAGCACGGTTGGCAGTAAACCATCCTTTGCATGGAAAAGCATTCAATTTGGAAAAAAATCTCTTGAGAAAAAGACTAATAAAGCTAATAGGCAATGGAGAGGACACAATGGTTTGGACCATGAATTGGATAGCGGATAAGAATCCTCGCCCACCACTAAGCAGAGAGCCTCTTTTCAATGTGTCTTTAAAAGTCTTTGACCTCCTAGAAGATATGGGTTGGAATCAACAGCAACTATTAGATACTTTCCATTCAGATGATGTTAATAGAATCTGCAACATTCATCCGAACCTATTAGCACAAGATCGATGGACAATAACATACCAAAGGAAGTCAGCAGAATTCTCTCGTGGATTTTATGGTGCATTTGGAAATATAGGAATGCTTTTATTCTCCAAGATCTAAAACAAGATTTGAGACTAATAGCTAAGCAATGCCACAAAGAAGCTAAAATATGGACAGACATAATTACTACACAACATTCACGCAAGTAAACTGCGCAAGCCTCTACTAGCTTTCATAATTTTTCTGGCCCTTTGATCAAAAAACACATATTACTTTGGAGAAAGCAATATAGACAACATAAAGGAGCTTGTATTTTGGAAAACCAACAAGATAGATCATTTATCCATGCTATACATACATTCTCTCATGCCCCGTATAATACCATTTTGGAGCTAAAAGGATTGGATTGGATTCTACAAAACCTCTTGGATATCAGAATCCAATCCTTAGAAATAATGATTGAATCTGGTTCACTTTTCAACGCTTTAAAAAATCCCCTTCTCTGGCCCAGACTTGCTGTATGGCTACATCATATTCATCACAAATTGGGAAGACTACAGGCTTGTTCACTAAAAAGAATAGCCCCTTGTAAAAATACAACCACTACTGCCATCGCTAGGAGTGTCACCAATGAAGGCATGCTCCAAGAGTACATGTCGATAGGATTGCTTTCTTGGACTAATTATGCATGGGCTCAAGATACTCAGGTTACGTCTTTCCTCTAACCCGTTAAATCTTGCCACTCATTACCATTTAATGTCATATATTCCCTATCCACGTACCATTAATGTATCGGTATCACGTTCATTATTTTCTTCCATTATCTCTATTTCAAACTAATCATTGTATCTTCAATTCGCCCACACCAACTTTGTTCATTTAAGCCCCTAGTTAATTCCCTCTCTAATGAAATCTTAATCATTGTATTTTATGGCCTTTAACTCCCCCTTTCTATTTAATTCATCCTTGGACCATTAATTAACCTCCTCATGCTTTTGAAAAATCATCATTAAAACTTTTTCTTCACCTTTTTCTATTTTATTTTCTCCCATTATCCCGCCCAAATCTACATCTCTAGAATCCTAGGTAATCATTACTTATCCCTCAAATAACTCTTCGACTCTCCAAGGCAATTTTGGACAAATGGCACAAGTTGAGTCTTCCACCAATCAATGGACCTTGCTTCCTAGGCCGAAAAAAGATCACTATTAGATTGTGGTGGCGTTAACCTTCACGCGTCGCTCATGTATTTGCTCGATAGCAACGCCATAATGAACCCAATCAGCTGATGCCACATAGATCGGTGGTAATGATTACTCCCTGCTCTACCGTCACCAATATAAGGAGCCTCTTCCACTTCTACGGTCCTCACCTTCTTAAAAATAAACAAACGATGGCACATAACATGTGGACCGCAGTAAGCAAATTCCATATGGGCAGAGGAAATCCGAAGCTGGACATAGAACCATACAACTACTCCACAACACAAACAAGAAGTCGCTTCAGCCTTGTGGCTAAACCACACAACTAAGAGCTCTAAAACCCTTTGGCAATGGCGAAAGAACAACCACGCATATGGAGAATGGAAACACGAGTTCATTGAAGAGTCATTAATCATGAATTTGTTCAGAAGTGGATATCCTTGCTGTGCTCAGGAGTCAACCAATTAGCTACAATGGTTAGCTGGTGACGATACAATGTTGGGACAACCATTTAGACCCTCTTTTTCTCACAACCATCCCAGTGTGGATCCAGATTCATAACCTCCCTTTTCAATGCGCCTCAGGCTCAACTATTCACATCATAGCTCAAACCTTGGGCAAGGTCTTGGAGATCGACGTTCAAGAGACTTCTCTAACCCATGCAACATCGGTAAGAGCTAAAATTCTCCTCAACATTCACTCTTGTCTCAAGTTTTTCAAGCACCTTAAGTTCCATAATGGAGAAAGGGTTCAAGTCTCCTTCCACTACGAACATGTGCCAAACTACTGCCTCAACTGTCAAACACTGATGCATGTTACGACCTCTTGCACCTACATCCCGGTCCCGTCGGATTACTATGTGGAAGCAACAGATCCAACACAGACAACCAACACACATGATCATGAAAACACTTCCAGCGAATCACGAGACTATCACTCTCCAGCTACATCTATGGCCACTCAACCAAGAAGCTCTCGCTACATTAGCTACTTTGTGGCTGATATAGTGGATGGATTAGTTACATTTTCTAACACGATTCAGGACTCTGTTAACCAAAATGACAATGTTGAAAACTTCTCGGCTACTTTTGATCTCGACCTAGCTACAAACCCTTCTCAACAAGAGGTTCAGGTTGCTTTCAACATAGAGTCAAAGAGGAAACAATATCCAGACTTTGATGAAGGAACCTTCTCCAAATCCCACAGGACCCTCTAAAGGGTTCTCTTGAATCTCCTTATGCTTTTAGTATCTCTTATGGTCTTGCTTATTTATTCAGTTTTTAGCTGTGTCTTCTAAGTTCTATGTTTTTAGTGAAGTCTTCTTTTGTCTTTTGATGTAATTGCTATAATCCTAGTTCGAACTCTACCTTTAATATAACTTCAACTTTGGGAAGAAAAAAAAATGTTCTTAAAGCCAAAATAAAATATCCAAAAAGTATTTAAACCCTAAAATCATACATAATTTTATTAATATTATAAAATATTAAAAATGATCATTTAAATAAAAATTAGCATAATGAAGCCATAAAACAAAACTAAAACAGTTGGAGACTCTCTCTAAAATATTTTCTAAGAACTTCGTCTTCTCCCTTAACGATCTGGGTCCCGCGAGCGGCGGCTCCCTCAGCGCCAATGTCAGACCCCTCTTTAATACTTGATTGCTTTCTTTCTCTTCTATTTTAAGCTTGGTATGACTCTTGTGTTTTTATCCGGAGGTTTTCTCTGTCCCTCTTCGATTGCATGTCAGATCTAACCGGCCTCCATGGTCGTCCCTTCTCGTTTACTGCGAGTAATAAATCTCATCTTCTTCTTTGGAGTCCTTTCTCCGTCCGCCAGCTCGTCTCCCTGTTTAGGTCGGTTCCTTATTTATGTTTTTTAGAATTTCTAGTAATCTTTGTCTATGTTTCTTTTACTTTTTGTTTTTGTTTCTTTTGGTCCCTACATCCGGCTATTTCTAGCTTGTGCTCTAATTTTACATCAGATTGGGCAAATCTTTCTCCTTTCCATCGATGGTTATGGGTAATTTTTAGGCTTTGCGAAGTTATTCAAGACCGTGAAGAGTAAAACTTTGATCTGTCGGAGTTGTTTGGGTTGGCTTCTGCATATGGATCTCAACGTTTGGGCTGATTAGAGATTCAACCGTATGGATTATTTTCTGGGAGAAGATCAACAACAGTTGGGCTCGAAGAGGGATGCAATTTGGTGGTTTCCAACGCTGTTCATGGCAATACTCGGGTGATGTGTATGCCATGATTAACCCCAGATTGACACATGGAGTTTATGCAGCACTGCGACGTTGCTCTTGCTCCTCCTCTTCTTTGCGGTTGGGTCATGTTTTTTGGGCTTTTAAAAACTTTGTTTGTAAACCTTATGTATTAAGCCTTTTTTGACATAATAAATAAATGCAGCTGCGAGAAAAAAAATTAGTATATTAGTATATTTATAAAATAGATAAGTAACAAAAAAAAATTATATTTTCTTAAATTTATTAATATTATATTGATGAGAGGTTCAAAGAGAGATTTAGTGAGTCTCTCACCAATGGAGGCCAATATGTGTATGGTTCTCAAACTAAGTTCTACAAAAAGATATGGGTTGACGGTCTAGATCCACCCCGAAGTTCGGATATAACAACTGATCCACCCAAACTTCGATCTTCGATCTAATTGCACACAACATTCTATGGAACAAGTCTAATTGCACCTATAGTTATAAATACCGATCTAATTCAACATTAAGTATTGTAAATTCGATCTAATTGCACAATTTTGCAGTTAAATACGGGTTACTATTATTCTTAAAAATGGTTTCGGTTTTAACTCAACCATTAACCGAATGAAAACAGTTTTTGACCCGATTAGAACAAAATTACGACCCGAATATAACAAAATTACGACCCGAATGAATACCAAATTACGAACCCTAAATCACCAAAATCCCCAAATTCTTGTTCTTTAGAAATCGGGAACGTGAAATCGGCATTTGCTCTGGAGATCGATAATTAACATTGATGGAGGAAGATTCGTTGCAGCTTGTACCAATTGTTGAGAGAGGCGACAGAGACTTTGAAGGTTGTGATGAAAATCANTGTACCAATTGTTGAGATAGGCGACAGAGACTTTGAAGGTTGCGATGAAAATCGTGAGAACGACGGCGACGTTGATGGTTCAGTCGACGAGGAACAAACTGAGCGAGATGCGTACGAACTTGAGCGAGACATTCTAGCCTTTCGAGATGAGCCTAGAGTCAAGAACAATGTGTACCCAGAAAGTATAGAAGAAAGTAGCGAAGAAGATGAAGATGGAGCGCATGGTCACAAACAGAGGAATCGAGAA
>OVAX01001432.1:0-45525 GCA_900406405.1 Lepidium africanum | reverse complement strand
ACATATACATATACATATACATATACATATACATATACATATACATATACATATACATATATATATATATATCTATTTATTTATGTTAGGTTATAATTAGTATTAGTATTAGAAATGTAATTAAGTTTTCTTATTGATTAGATGGTTTAGGGTCATCGAATTTAAATTGCTAAATTGATGATTTAGGGTTTCCACTACGTTAATAAATTTAAGTTTTCAATTTTAATATTTTCTAAGATGTAATTATAAAATTATAAGTAAAATTATGTGTAAAATAAAGTATTTTTGGTATTGTAATTATATAATTTTATAATTAATGAGTTTTAATTCACTAAGAAAACCATCACCTGTGGTTGAGCCAAAGATTCGATCTCTCCACTATAAGTACAAAAAAAGATTTTTAGAAACTAAGATTTGCGCATTAGAATCAAATCTTATCGATATAATTATTAATAAAGAAGAAAACTATTACCAGTCGAGATGTCTGTATATTTTTGATTGATATTATTGGATTTAGTTGAAAATGTCACGTAAATTTTTGTTGGAAATCTATTTCCGACTTCCTCATGAGAGACGGATTTTTTAAAATTTAAATCATTTTCCTTTTGGTTAAAAAATGAAAATATGTGTTTAATTCTTATCTGTTTTGTTGTAATGAATATATATATTTTGTTTATGACAACATATTATTCGATATACTTCTTCTCCTGATACTTTTTGACATCAGTTATAAAGATTCTGTATGTCCATTCTTGAAACTTGAATAGTCAGTCTGTATAATCAATAAATAATTTCTGTACTCTTCAGAAATTATTTATTATCCAAGCTGCATATCTTGTTATAAGTACTCACTGGAATACGATATACAAATACTAATACTATATACTATATAGTGGACCACATTGTATCGTTAATTATATATATATATATATGGAAAATCAGATAAACACCATCAGTTATTAAATTAATCTTACAAATAATTACATCAATTTTTCAACTTTTTTAAAAATGTATATGAACAGACATATATCTTATTTGATTTATAAACCTGTCAAATACCACCAGCTATGATGTTTACCATCATTACTCTAACTAATCTAACACATGTTTTAACAATGGAAAACTCTTACTTACAATCACTAATCACTGCAAAGCTTATATTTTATCTCATTCTTCAGGATTAAAGATTTTAAAGATTGTTTAGAGTCAGATTTATATAAAATTGTATTTTCAATATCTATTTATCTCGATTGTAAGAAACATCTTGATCAATATATATTGCCGTTGATAAAAAAAACAAGAACTAAAAGGAAAGCAAAAATGGAACAAATGATTTTATCCAAAAAACAAATAGAACAAAGAACTGTATTATTTAACTAATAAAAAAGGAAAAAACAAATGAACTGTATTTACAATAAAAGTTTTTTATATACATATATAGATGCCACATTGACCATTGGAAAAATAAACTTCAATGAAGTGTATCTTCTATTTCATTTTTTCAATAATAATAAATAGAAACAATATATAGAAATTTAGAAGGAAAAAAAAGGAAATAATAAACAAATGTAGACTCCTGCAGTCTCCAAACTTCCTCTTCTAAAAGGTATTTGGTAAATAGTAAAACATAACATAAAATTGTGGAAAATTCTATAGGATACTTTTCTTGTGAAAAAAAACAAACAAAAAATTATATTTTCTTTTCATCAACAAATGGATCTATAAAGCCAATACATAGTTCAAACTTTCACTTAAAACTCAAACAATATCATGTAAAAATTACACGACTCTTTACAATCTAACTTTGATGGAAAAAATAATATATGTGGATTTAATCGATTTGATGAAATACACTTTTCCACATAAAACAATACAAAAATAACCATAATGTGCAACTAAATAGCAACTTGTTATTTACTTTATTCTCAATAATTTTAGTTCAGATGGTAAATCATTCATATTAATGTCTACAATTGCAAAGCTGTTTTTTTTTATGAGATAATGTCCCACTTAAATGACAAAAATATTACTGAAATTTTTATCTCATGGGCAAACTGGTTAAAACCTTGCATATGCATATTAATTTATTTTCCAGTCTTTTAACTATTAAATGATTAATAGGTGTTCAAAACAAAAATGATTAACAATGTTCAAGGTTTAGATTCCTAGTAGCTTACCAATAAGCTAAATGTAAAAATTGTTAACACTATCATTACTTTGCTATATTTTCAGTTACTTTTTACTGACACATCTTTTTTTTTTATAATTATAAAATGTGTTTTTAATATGAATCTTAAAGTTAATAATAGTTAGGCAAATAAGAAGAAGTTGTTTGGCATGTGAAGTCAGTCAGATATTCCTTTGCGAGATGGACTCCAAGACGGCCGCTCTTTACTCTATTGGCCCAACTTTGTTTACCACAACTCTCTCTCATTTCAAATTTTTAAACCATATTTTTAACTTTTTTAATCACAAAAATCACCACATATATACATACATATATATGTATAGATCACACATACATCTCTCTCTCTGTTCTAGATCTCATCAGGTTTTCTCTGGTTAATATGTGGCTTCTACGATCTGGTAACATGTTCTACATACGTCATTAAATTGTTTGCAAATATATTTATCAAAAAAAAAAAATAAAGAAAGAAAGAAAGAAATTTGTGGTTTTGTGTCGTTTAAACTATTTGACAAGTTCAGAGGTTATTCTTCTTCCCTTCTCTCATCCTTATATATCTAATTAGGGTTTTCACTTCTTCTGCTCTTAACACTTCTGTTTTTTGGTTTCGATTTGTTTCCAACTAAGTAGAAGAAACATAAATTTAAATCTTATCTACTTTACATTTCCTCCAATCACTACAAATCATCTCCACTGTATAGTAGTTTAGTCACTCAGTGCTTGAGAGATAAAGGATTAGTATAAGTAAGATTGTGAAACAAAAATACAGCCACAGTGGTTGTTTGCTGCTGTGGTATCATCAAGATTCACATCTAATTGATGGACGGTGGTGATTCACTCTCTCCAATGTCCTCTCTCAAAATGAGAATCTTGATGATGCTGCATCGGCAATCGACGGCTATTCTTTTCCCTCTCTCTCACTATATATATACATATCATTATATATATATATATATATATATACACACATAGTATTCAATGTCTTCTTACATCCAGATCTTCTCCAGGTATGTTTATTTCACTTTAAAATCTTTTTTGTATGTTTTTTATTTCAGTTTTTTTCACGGTTTAGTTAAACTATATATTCTTCTCGATTCTTAATCTCATCACTCTTGTGAGTATCTTGTTTTTCATGTGATGTAACACTGAGCATTTGATTTACGGTCTCAGGTTTTTTTTTCCAGTTTTTATCAGGACATTATCAATGGCTCTTTGAGCTCCTCTTTTAAGGTAATTAATATATAGTTTTTGGGAAATTAATTTGTGTATTATGGAAGCTAATTTAAGATAATATTGTTAAGGAAAGTGTCAGTTCTTTTTTATTGTTGGCTTGTACATTCAAACTGAGAATCAATCAGAACTTGTTGGTGTGGACCTTACAAGCTTATTCAGTCCCACCAATCTGTGTCACATATATTTACATTTCTAGATGAACTTATAACTAATGAACAATATTATAGTTTTTGAGAAGTAAAACTACTCTCTTTTTCTCTTCATTATGTGTGTGTGTGTTGACATTACTAATCAGGTTTTGAACAAAACCAATCCATAGTTATGAGTTTCATGTTTTATAAGCACAAATCATCCCCAATCTTATTTCGAAATAGAGTTCTACCTTGTTTTTTTGTTGTTGGTTATGTCTTGTAGTACATGTAGTTATATATATGTGTTAAGTATTGTCTTGTTTGTTATAGAGATCTATATACGTGTGGATCTACATAAGTCTCCGAGATATTGATGTTTAGTTTTTCAAAGAAATGAATAATATGTTTTGAATCCATGGATGACCTAATTAAAGTTTGTCCATAGAACAAGTAGTAGAAGCAAAATCATTCTATCTCATTCTTGTAATGCAAATGGCAAGTTGGAAACTATTTTCTCATATCTTGATTGATTCTTTCAATATATGTCTGTCACTCAAATTATCCAATATTTCCATATGAAATTGATGTTTTCGTACCAAACCACCCAAATTATATAAAAAAGGTTGCTGTTTGTGATTATAAGTAAGAAGCCACTATTTATCTTTTTATATAGTTTCTAATATTGCATCTATTTTCTCATTTTATTGTCAAATAGATGAATTTAATGATGTAAAATCTTTTTTTTTGTCAACTGTATTCTTATAATTTGATCGACAAGATCCGATTCATAGCCAAAATTCATATTCTAAAATCTTTTTTTTCCTTCCTTTTGAATCAGGAAGGAATCGAACTCTGATAACTGAGGAAAGCTAAAGTAGCCACTACTACTGAGCCACACGTCCTCGACAATGATGTAAAATCTTATGTGTTCTAATATTAATTATAATGTTATTTCATTGTTTTATATATGTAATGGCAAAATAAAAAGAACAATGCATTAGAATCTTTTGTGTTGGATCTGACAATATATGAGATTTTGCTATAGTGGCTTGAGGGGATGAATATGTTTGTGTGGTCCATTGGAATTAAAATCAAACACAACTTTGAGTATGTGAGGACCATTTCCTCTATAGTTCTTACAATTATTCTCAGTTTCTCATATGTTAAGCTTTGAAGGTGTTTTTATTACTATTTAGAGCTTGAGATGACATTTTCTTTCAAGTATTTTGAGTTTACTCTAAGCAATTCATTGTCACAACCCCTATCAATAATATTGATGAGACATTTTAGTAAAAATATATTTTTCTGACTACTCTCTTTTTATATTATTGTCCTTTCTAATTCAAAATTTTCCTATTATAATGATCACTTTCTATTTTTATCTCTCAGAATATTATTAATATATATTAGGGATATGGTGGAAATGATTAAAGTTACAATTAATAAGTAAATGTCACACCAAGACATTTGGAGAAGAGATATGATAGGTATGTAGACCCCAATTCAGAAGCTGAATTGCTTCAATTCTTTTGACGTCACAAAAGAAATTATTACTATCCAAATTTACATTTATTTGCGCATACGCCTATCAAGTATTCAGTACCACCAACTAGTTGAAATCAATGGGTGGGCACTACGCATATGGCCTATCAAATGAGTTTTGTTTTTCAAAAAAAAAGCGAAAGAAATTCTAGTTCTTGGTTGAAACATTTTTAAAAATATATTGAATCACAAAAGTTATTTAACTTAGTTAACAATTTTTTTTTTATTACTAGAGTGTTCATACCCAACAAGATACTTTTCTATCAATTGAGCCACAATGGTTCTTCACTTTGATGTTCCATATCTTTGTTATCCTAGTTTCTGATCATTATTAAGAAATCGTATGAAACCCTAGTGATAAATTGGATGAGAGTAGAATCTAAAACTGTTTAGAGAGAAATATTATTAGACTCTCATAACAATAATACAATTTACGTCAACTTTTATATATATATATATATATATATATATATATAATAGACTTAAGGGGGTTTATTCAAATATGATTTCTAAAGAATTTAAGCGACTATAAAAATTATAGAATCTGGTGAAATCTTATGTAATTAGAAAATCTCATAAACTTTCTTATAATTTTATCAAAATTTATACATAATCTCACATACTCTTACAAACTCTCACTTACTCCTATGTACTCTAACATAATACCAAATTCTTTCATGATATATTACGATATAATCTTATTAATATAATTTTTAGGGTTTTAATAATTGGTATTTCTTTTTTGATAAAGAATAATTGGTATTTTTGTAGATATTATTTTTAGATTTTGTACTTTAATTATTAGTTATTATCTAGCTTTTAAATTTTTGTGAGTAATTTTTTTCATATGTTCCATTAGATATAAAAATTTGTTCTTTTTTTGGGTTTCAAACATATAATATCACTGAAAAACTGATATAAATTTAGTTATATATTAATTCATTTTCATTTAACAAGAAATTTTTTTTCTGAAGAAATATGTTTTTCCATAAATTAATTTTAAAATCTTAAGGTAACATCTAAGATTTTGAAAGACTCTTCCTGTGAACAAAAAGTTTTGAAATCAACAAATTAATAACACTCAACTTTAAAAGATTTGTAAAGTCATTTCAATTCATTTTATTTGAATAACACATGACTTTGAATGACTTTTAAAAATCTTTTATCAAATACATATGGCTTTTAATGATTATAGACAAGATTTTAAAAGTATCAAAACCAATAACACATATCTTTAATAAACTTTTCAAAAGTCAAGATTCAATAACATGAAACTTTAAAAGACTTATAATTCTTTATAAATCATAGAAGCAATAAACCGGAAAAACGGCTAAAATCTTGGTGAACTTTATGCTCAGTGCTGATTTATACACGAACTCATGTGTCAGACTTAAATCTAAGTTCACTGATAAAAACTATAATTTTCATACACGAACTACCATTTTTCGGACAAAATCAAAGTTTACCGTTATCTTCGTTAGTCAACAGTTAAATATTCATTATGCTCCTATAAGCCGACACGTGTACAGCTTAAAAAGTGACACATGTACGGCCGAATAAATTTAATTAAAATAAATCAATATAAATTAAAATTAAAATAAATAGAAAATAAATTTTTTAAAAATTAAAATAATTTACAATAAAATAGAATAAATTAACATAAATTACAATAAATTATAATAAATTAAAATAAACAATCGATGATTAAAACCTCTTAGTCATGAACTCGTCAAATCAGCTATGAAGTCGTTTTGACTACTCAACATTAACTCGGAAGAGCTCTTTCTCGACAATTCATCAGAATGAAAGGAACTCGGTCAACAGAAATTTGTTTGTTCCGATCTGGAATATTTCTAGACACGTTATCAGGGAAAGAAATTGAAATATTCTTATTCCAACTTGGATTATTTTCAAATATCTCGCAAGAATCTTTTGGATAAACTCAAATCTAAACATAATTGTATTATTTCTAGTTTTATTCGAATGTAAACCACCTCTATATTTTATAAATAAAGGGGGAAATCTAACCATGTTTTCATAAGTAATACACAAGCAATTGAAAGCAACTCAGAAATCTACTCTTTAAACCAAACTTTTCACTACCTTAAAGAACAGAGTTCTTACCCATCTTCCCTCTTAAACTCTCCGAGCTGGATTTTAACCTTAGTGCTAAATCCTACTCGAACAATAATCTACATGTTTGGAAAAATCATCAACTCTAAAATTCTAATTCATAAATTTTAATTTGTCATGAACCATAGAAATCTTCAACAACCAAATGTTTTCGGCATAGTAATAGGAAATAAAATGATTTGATGAAGTACCTACATATATGTTATCGGCAACCAATTTATTTTAATTTCTTTTAAGTTATTTCAGTTTATTTTATTTTATTTTTTCTGTATTTCTATTTATATTAATATATTTATATTTATTATATTTTATTGTAATTTATTTTAATTATTCTATTTTATTGTAATTTATTTTAATATATTTTCCATTTCTTTTATTTCATTTTAATTAAATTTATTCGGCCGTACACGTGTCACTTTTTCAGCCATACACATGTCGGCTAATGGGAGCATAACAGAAATTTAACTATTGATTAACGGAGATAACGATCAACTTTGATGTTGGCCGAAAAATGGTAGTTCATGTTTAAAATTTACAATTTTTATCAGTGAACTTAGATTTAAGTCTGATACACGAATTCATGTAGGAATCGACAAAATATTGAAAATTAATATATTTAGAGGTCAATAATATAAATAATTTCCTAAACTACAAGATATTTAGAAATAAAACCCCCTTAAGTTTCCATGTAAATAATATATTTAGAGGTAATTGAATATTTCCTTAAGTTTCCATGTAAATAATATATTTTGAGGTAATTGAATATTTCCTAAACTACAAGATATTGAGAAATATACAATATTTCCATATGAGTCTTGAGATGGTATTGTAACTTCGGTCGGTCTCGACTTAGTTTAGGTTGATCTTATAGATTTCGCAACACCTAGCCAAATGTTTTTTTTTGGTGAAACAATGGAGACAAGAACCCAAATTATTCATAACAAAACGAATCAAACACGAATAATACGAGGAAACGCAATTCCCCTAACATCCTCTAACAGAAGCGAGGCGCTTTGTTGAGGGCAAGTTTCTAAAAAATGAAAATCCAATGGCAAAGAAAACACATAGTTAGTGAGATCATCCGTTAGATAATTCGCCTCTCTATACACATGAGAAATCCGGTCTATTCAATCCCTAGATAGGAAGCCATAGCACAAGCGTACTAGGAATGACAAAGGATGTGAATCACAAATCACTGTCTTGAGAAAATCAACTTTGCGTCCACTTCAAGCTCCACTCGTCTAATCTTTCGATCCCAGGCTAAGACAAGCCTATAATACACACCCCACAATTCCGCTAAGGGGGCAGAACATATACCAAGATTCAATGCAAATCCAGTGATCCATTCCCCATTTCGTTCCTGATTACACCGCCCATAGTGGGGTCCCGAGTTGCCACAGAAAGCGCCATCTGTATTAACCTTAAACCATGATTCTTGCGCTGAATGCCACCTAATTAGTTTGGTTGAAGTTTGCCTCGTACTAGGCACTGCGCCTTGAGATAAGAAGGCATTCGAGACATCTTTAGCATAGTCTTAATAAATTGGGTTCGATCTCTACACTTCCTATTTTCTCCAAATACATCTAGAAATCGCCATTTCCAATTCCACCAGACACATATAGCAAATGTAATTGACCAATTTAGCCATGCAGACTCAGTAGACGCACACAAATCATTGCATAGCCAACTCAAAATTGATTATGAGAAGAAGAAAGTAACATGGGGATAAGGTAGAAGACGTTGCCATAATCCTTTACTTGCCGGACAATCGCTTAGAACATGAAAAAGTGATTCATTATCAAGTTTACAAATCTGGCAAAGAGCCGAGTCGCTCAAGTGTCTTTTGACCCTTTCTTCATTTGTCATCATGATTTGGTGACTTACGAGCGAAAGGAAAATTTAACTCATTATGGTACTTGGATAGACCACAACCGGGAGTAAAAAGAAGTCATTTAATGCTTTGGAGTATCATCTCGGAGTAGAAATTGATATGCAAATCGAACTGAAAAACGACCATCCGAAGAGTACGTCCAAGATATATGATCAGAGGCTCCAGTCACTTAATCCAAAACCACAGTCATCAACCGGAATAGAATTGGTCCTGAGACATAGAGAGATCATAGACCAGTCCTAACCCAATCCTTGTTGCCAAAACTCACACACAGATTTATTTAAAAGTGAAATCGGAATGTCATGAGAGCCATGAGAGATTACAAAATCCTGTAGAAGCCATTTATTGTTCCAAAAGCTAACTCATTGGCCATCCCCAACAACCCGTCCGAGGCCTTTAAAGATAACATCCTGCAGACCTATACACACGCTTTTCCAAATTGGGGACCAGGACCCCATACATGTTAACCAAGACTCATCATGTAATTCTCGAAGATGGTATTTACTTCTTAACGTTCTTGCCTATAAGGAACTTTTATCCTGTAGCAATCGCCAGCCAAGTTTTGCTACCAAAGCTTTATTTGCCATTGAAGCCTTCCGAATACCAAGCCCTCCTTCAAATTTCGGTTGACACAATCTTTTCAAAGAAATCAAGTGCTTCTTCTTCTTCTTCTTCTCAGTGGTACTACCCCACATAAAAAATCAAGATATACTATCCAAACCGGAAATCGTGTGGCTTGGGAGGATCACTCTACTCATAGTATGGACTAGAATGAAAGTTTAAATGACTTTTGTTAATGTTATTCGCCATGCTAAGCTCAGGAAACGTCCTTTCCAGCCTAATAATCTTGAAGATACTCGCTCAAAAATTTCCGCAAAAGTATCTTTATTCACACGTTTATGCAACACTGGAATCCCCAAATATTTTCCAAGGTCTCGAGTTTGTTGAATTCCACTTTCACTAGTAATCCGCTCAGCAAGTTCACGGCTTACATTCTCAAAAAAGGTAACTTTAGATTTCTCAAGACTCACCTTTTGTCCCGAAGCTAATCAAAACTGCTCAAGTACCTTACGGATTGTCCGAACCTAGGTAATCGAGGCCTCGGCAAAGAGAATCAGATCGTCTGCGAAGCATATATGCAAAATCTGAGGTCCCCCTCTCGATAGACAATTGGGCTTACACTCCTTTGAAGCAATGAACATAACACAAACAAATAAGGTGAGAGAGGATCACCCTGCTTAAGTCCTCGAGATGGTGGAAAAGGATATGTTTTTTCCCCCATTCAATAAAATTGTCATCAAAGGATTCTTGACACAGTTCATTATCCAAGATATCTAGGAGATCGAGAAACCAGCTGCATATAGAGTATCCTCTAGAAAATCCCAGCAGATCCTATCATAGGCTTTCTCCAAATCGAGTTTGAAGAGCATTCATCCTTTTCTCCCTTTCTTCCGCTTCATTGAATGTACCACTTCTTGCACCACAACAATGTTATATGTGCTTAACCTCTCGCGAATAAAGCTTGATTGGCTGGCCCAATCAATTTAGGCATCACATGTTTCAATCGCATTACCATAGATTTTGTAAAGATCTTGAATAAGACATTACATAGACTTATTGGGCAATACTATGTAATTCGTTCCGGTTTGGTAACCTTCAAAATTACACCAAAAATGCATCATTTGCTCCAACTTGTAGGGATCCCGATGCAAAGAAGTTGAGGATGAAACTCACTACTGAAGGTCCGACCTCCTCCTAGCAATGTTGGAAGAAAATTGGTTGGAACTCATCAGGACCCGGGGCTTTATATTTCCTCATGCTACGTATTGCAGCCTCCACTTCCATGCTTTTAAACGGTTTAGACATGACTCACTTCTCTTCCAAAGTTAATGGAGGAAATCCCACCCGCGGTAGAGAAAGGGAGACCGAATCAGAATAATCCAGTTTCTCCAAGTCTTTTTTCTCCGAAACCCAATTACCCTCATCATTCTTTAAACACTCCACTCGGTTTCTTCTTCTCCTTATAATAGTAGAAGTGTGAAAGAACTTTGAATTCTTGTCACCAAAAGCTATACATTTTTTGCGTGATTTCTGGAACCAAATCATCTCCTCTTGTCCTAAAATCAGATCCAACTTCTTCAAACATTTGGATTCTTGCAGTAATAAAGCATCAGATTGTGAAATGTCTAACAAATTTTGTACGATTTGGAACTTCTCCATGCATTCCACTTTCCTCTTCATCACGTCCCCAAACACCTCCTTGTTCAATTTCTTTAAAGCAATTCGTAGGCGCTCAAGGGCTCTACGAGTATCAATTTCACCACTCCTAGAATTCACCTAAAGATCTTTGAAACTAGGATGGGATAACCAAGCCGCTTCAAAACAAAAGGAGAGTCTGCTTGGGTCTAACCTCTCCGTCGAGCTTAGTTGTAGATACATCGGAGCATGATCAAAAGGAAAAATTGGTAAGTGAGTCACCACCGCACCCTACCATTTTAGACGTGTGTGAGCACAACAGAGGACTCTATCTAGTATTTTTGCAACAAAGGAATTCTCGTTCTGGCCTTTTCTCCAAGTAAAATGACTACCTTTAAAGCCCATGTCAATAAGAGACGAATTACTAATCCAAGCACCAAAAACCAAGGAATTAGCAGATAGACATCCGCTTCCTCCCATACGTTTATCCAATCATAGTATTGTGTTAAAATCACCACCAATGATTATTGGTTCCGATACCGCAATAACTAGGAGCTACCAGGGTGTCTCGTCAAACAGAAGGAGGCTGAGGTACCAAGCTAAGTGGATCTTGAAGTGATTCAGTCGTATTGACAACAATTATCGTATTCGTCCCAGATACAACCTCTAAGACCGGCAAGACCTACAGATTCTTGTGACTCACGTCAATCGTAGCATCACATGGATAACGAGTTTCCCTCACTAAATTCTTCTCCGAATTCCTCAATTCAACTTGGTCCATATGCAACCTTTTAACCGCTAAGGATAGTTAATGTTTAGAATTAATTGGACCAAAAATGAGCCTTCTCGTAGTCGAAGAAACAATTTTCTTAGCCTTGGGTTTTAAATTCACTGCCAACTTCAAACCTCCAGGCCGTTTACCTTTGGATCTTCCATGCAAGCCTTGCTTAACTGATTTAAACACCCAAGCTAAATCAACAACACCAACTACCTGAGTGCTTTGCGGCTTCTTCTCATTACCAATAATGGTCGAATTTTTGTTTTCTTTATTTCTTAAGAGCTAATAACAGAAGTATTAACTCCCTTCATCTCGGAATTAACCTGTAGCTCGTCAACTTTGTTAGACAACAATAAATTGTCCTGAATAGCAGTATTAGTCTCCTCCATCGAGTGTGTCTTGGTCTTATCAAACAGACAACTAAAGCTATTAGAAAGTCGAATGTTCTCTTGAGATTCAAAGCTAGGAGTTTCTTGTAGCACCTGAGGATTCACATTAACCGTATCCTCTTTAGACTTATCCATGACTTCAGACCAAGATGCTGGAGCTTTACCCCTTCTCTGTATAGTTGTGAAACCATCATTATTCACCCGCGTTTCCACTGGCTGAGAAGTTTTTTCCGGAACCACTTCACCACTCTTCTTCTTAGGTACCTGAGGAAAAACTTGTAGCGAGTGCCCGTAAATTCCACAACAACCACATATGTTATGGAGGCCTTCATAAGAAATCAAATAACGATCATTGTTAACCATGACAGACCCCTTCAAAGGACGAGATAAATTCACCTCCACACATATCCGAGCAAAATGTCTGCTCGTGAATTTAAGTATGGATTCATCAACACAAATAGGTTTTCCTACGCTCCCTTCAATCTCGGCCAAGATAACATTATGGTATAGGTTCCCTAGCAATTATTCAACATGAATCCAAACAGGAGTTGTTCGAATTTCACTGTGATATGGATCAAAAGACGTAGTCCATGCTTAAGTCAGTAAATAACTACCGAAACAATCTCCACAGTCAACCAGTGAGAGCATCAAGGTAGTCTTTCTATGCTCCAAAACAAACAAGGAAAAAATTCCGTGGGAGGTCAATAACCGACATTGATCCCAATGGCTTCCATATCTCATAGAGTTTTCTCGTCATTATTTGCAATGTTGACACTTTTTCCCAGAACTTTCACATACATACAATTATCCCAGAGGACATTCATAGCTTTCATGACATCATCATCAATAAGGATGCGAGCTTCCCCATCGTTCCCGTTTGGATACTCCGTACGGACCCTAGCCTTCACGAATACGTTAGATATTCTCTTTGATGGAGAAGAGTAGCTTCCTGAAATATAAGCTGACACAGTTGCACACCATGTTGGATGTGAGGCGAGTGACCGATCTCATTCACCCACATCACTCATGGTTAATTCCGCAACACTACTCTCCACGGCCATGACATCTCCAGTCATATTCAAGACATTATCAAAATCTCCACCAGACATCGAAACACCCCTTTTTGGACAAATTGCTTTTCGAAATTGCACCCAAATTAGGAAAAGAGACCGATGCGGCCCATGTTGGATGTGATAAGAGTGGACTATCACTTTCACCCGCATCAATCATGGTTTCATCCGCACCACCCTTTTCCAGGTCCAAATCCTTGCTCGTCCTTGCTAAATTACAATCCCCAAAGTCCTTCATCAGACCCGCCTCACTGCCTACACATACCGAAGAAGCCATAATAGTCAACGATAGTGAAGGGTCAGGTGGCCGCCCTTGATCACCAACGTCAGACATGGTAGTGTCGATCACACTCTTCGTCAAAACCCTAGGTTCATTCGCTCTGGCCACCATTCTTTTCGGTACAACTAGCCAAATGTTAGAGAAAGAGAAAGAATAAATAAAGTTGTCCTAACAAGCACAAGGTCATGCTCATTAAGCTTCACATCCAACCTCACCAAAAACCATGCGATATATGAACTTGGTCTAGCTTTACTTGACAATTCTAAGGCTATATATCAAATGGAGTTCACTGAAAATATGTTGGATTGGTTGGCTATTCATTACTGTATGGGTTAATAGTGAATCCAAAGTTATTAGATGATATGAACAACTCGATTTTGAATTGATAAATTGTTCAAATTAAACAGGTTGGCTTAGAGATCATAAGACTCTCGGACATAAAACAATATTCTATTCAATCGAATCTCTTGGTCTTTGGTCTATTCTGCTCAATATATCATTGTTTGATTGTTGATCTTTGTTGATTAGATTACTTGAAAATGAAGTTTTTGTTCAAAAAAAGGTATCTTTTATAAGGGAAACTGACTAACGTAGTGATTTGTGTTGTGATAAAATTTGTTAAGTCAAAAGTTATGATTCATATGAATTGTTGCTTGGATGGGTGAACTTGATTGAATGAAATCACTACGTCCATCGGTACATGGTTCACTTGGGTCAATGTATGTAGTGAATTTGATAAAAGAAAGCATCCCGTATGATGAATTTGTCGGTTTGGATATTACATCGGAAGTTACCAATAAATCGGTTACTTCGTAGGTTTTAAATTGAGTCAAAATCCATTAGTTCAATGTATCATTAAGCTTCAGAGAATTAATATCGGTTATCTCAGCTGCTTAATAGCATGATTAACATCTATGCTAGAAATTAATGAAGGAAATTGAGAATTGGTTTAGCTGCAGAAGAATTAATTTTCGGTTTAACACTTGGTTTAGTGTATATATATTGCTTCTTCTGTAGTTTGTTATTAACTTTGTTACTATTTCAAAAGCAAAACATGAAAATCTTTTTTCACCATTGTTGTAGACTCTCGAGCTTGGTTTGTGAGCTGAAGATTCTTTATCATAGTGATTTGCTAGATTGAATCCGGCCCAAGAAGTAGGTTTGATCTCATCGATAAACCAAACTGGGTAAAAACTCTCTCGTGTTCTCTCACTGTTCTTGTGCTTTGTTTCTTTGATTTCTTTCAACTTTCACATTCAAATCGATTCCAAAATTAATCGATATCAAGCTTAATTCTGTAAGAAGTCGTATCAAAGCCTCGTGCTCGAGATATCAATGGCAAATCTGAAAGTTATAATCGAGAGATTTGATGAAGAATCCAAGACTTCTATCTGATAAAGATGATGGCAAGGATGTTACAAGGATGTTATCAATGACTTCTATATGACAAAGACTATTACAAGCTACAAAGATGTTATCAAGCTACAAGGACGTTATCAATGACTTCTATCTGACAAAGACTATTACAATTACAAAAGGCGATGGCAAGAAAGTAGAATATGGTGATTCGCTGGATAAACAAGATATTAAGGTTGTACCATATCCTGAATAGATCTCAAGATCAGAAGAAGCAAAAGACATAATCTTGCTAAATCTTGGTGACAAAGTTCTTCGTCAGGTTAGTTAATGTAAATCAATTGCAAAAACATGAGAATTGTTAAACAGTCTGTATATGGAAACATGTCTGCCTAATAGGATTAATATACAGTTGAAATACTTTGGTTTTATGATGAACGATTCAAATAGCATTAGTGAAACTCTAGATGATATGTTCAAAATTATTACAGAACTTGGAACTCCCGACATTACTATATCCAAAAAGACTCAGGCTATTATAATTCTTAAGTCTTTTCCACCTAATTATGCTCGGTTGAAACAACTTTAAAGTATGGAAACAAACATTTATCTGTTTAAGATGTTGTATTTTCTACTAAGACTCTTGAAAAGGAAATGGCAGACGAAAATGCTGTTGAATTAGGTTCATCAATGATTCTGTACACTACAGAGAGAGGAAAATCACAAACTAGAAACTCACGCAGTAGTAGCAGAAGTCGTAGTAGTTCAAAATTAAAGAGCAGGGTTACTTGTTGGTTTTGCAAGAAAGAAGGTTACGTTAAAAATGACTGTTTTGCAAGAAAGAAAAAGTCTGAGAATCCAAGTAGAGGTGAAGCTAGGGTAATTACAGAGAAGCTGATTTATTTTGAAGCTTTGAGTATTAATGATCATATGGGTTATAGATTCAGGATGTACATCACACATGACATCTAGAAGAGATTGGTTCAATACTTTCCAAGAAAATAAATAATCAATCACTATTCTACTAGGAGATGATCACTCAGTAGTATCACAAGGTCAAGGATCTATCATGATAAACACTCATGGAGGCACAATTAGAGTACCGAATCATGTCAAGTATGTTCCAAATCTCAAGAGGAATCTAATATCAACAGGAACACTTGACAAGCTTGGCTATAATCATGAAGTTGGTAATGGCAAAATGAGGCATTACAAGAATGACAGCTTAACTTTGAGAGGTGAATTGATGAATCATTTATATGTACTTGATGGAGCAATAAACTGGTGAAGGCTGCAATGTTGTTGAATCAACAGATGTTACTAAGCTTTGGCAAAATATGCTTGGTCACATGAGTCTAAACAATATGAAGACCCTTACAAACAAAGGTTTGTCAATGAAGAAAGATGTCAAAGATCTCATTCTTTGTGAGCATTGCGTAATGGGTAAATCGAAGAAGCTCTACTTTGATATTGGAAAGCATATTACAAAAAATGCTTTGGATTATGTTCATGCTGACTTATAGGGATCTTCATCTGTTACTCCATCACGGTCAGATAATCAGTTATTCTTGTCAATCATTGATAATAAAACAAGGAAAGTATGGGTAATGTTTCTTAAATAAAAGGATGAAACATTTGATAAGTTCTATGAATGGAAAAATCTTATAGAGAATGAGACGAATAGAAAGGTGAAAATTCTAAGGACTGACAATGGCTTAGAGTTTTGTAACAAAAAGTTTGATGATTATGTAAGAAGAATGACATAGAGAGGCATTGCACATGTACTTATACACCACAACAAAATGGTGTAACGGAGAAGATGAATATGACTTTGATGGAGAAAGTCAGATGCCTACTTAATGAGTCAATATTGGATGAAACATTTTAGGCACAAGCTACAACTATCTATGATTAATAGATCACCATCTACTGCAATAGATCATAACATACTAGAGAAGTTATTATTAAAAAGGAAACCATGATACAAACATCTTAGAAGATTTGTCTATGTGGCTTATGTTTATCAAAACCAGGAAAAACTTAAGCCAGGAGCACTTAAAGGAATATACATTAATTAATCTCAAGGAACTAAAGGATACAAGGTATGGTTGCTTGATGAACAAAAGTGTGTTGTCAATAGAAACATGGTATCTCAAGAGAGTGCTATGTTTAAGGATTTATCAGTTGCATCAAATCAGAATCAATCTCAGTTAGAAGACAGTAATGGTTGAGAGATGTTTGCATAATTGATAAAGGAAAAGGGTCAGTGGTTAGAGAAGCAAAATGAAGGTGGAGCTATTGAAAATATATCAGATGATTCAAAGTCATAATAAGATTATCAACACCTGTTAGAAGTACATGCATAGTGGACTATAATCAGATTAAGACTAGTTGAACAATTGCAGAGGGAATTAGCTCAACTCAGGCAGCAACAGGAGCAGCCTCACCGCCGAATGATTGGTGATTTGGATACTCCTCACCAGTACTACCAGAATAGATTTGCTATTCGCCTTCTACCGATTCAGAGGCAGGACTATGAGATCAAGCCTCAGGTGATTGGATTGATCAAACAGTACGTTTTCAACGGTCTTCCAGGCGAGAATCCGATGGATCACATAGAGAATTTTGAGGATATGTGCAGCATCAGGAGCACGGAGTCCCTACGGATTATGTTAAGTGCAAGCTTTTCCACCGTTTGCTTTTTGACAAGCATCTAGATGGTTGAGGTCTCACCTCCAAGGTCGCTTACTACTTGGGAAAAAGTCTGAGCTGCCTTTTTGGATCAGTTCTATACCAAGTCTAAGACTGTTGCACTGAAAAATAAGATCACCACTTTTGAGCAACGTTCTGGTGAATCTTTCAGTGAGGCTTGGGAGAGGTTTAAGGAGTACAAGCGGGAATGCCCACATCACGCGTACTCGGATGAGCAGCTTCTGAATATATTTTATGGTGGTATCGATTGGGATTATAAGAACTCCCTGAATGCGGCTAGCAACAGGGATTTCATGACTAACACGAGGGATGAAGCTTTCACCCTTATCGAGAACCTAGCTGCAAGTTCTAGTAGTCACGGTCTGCAGTACGAGCAAGGACGAAGAGTCAACACTGTGGAGACGTAGAAGATAGACGAGCTTACTGAGAAGCTCGATATGATTATCAAGGCAAGCCAGACTAATCAGAGAGGAGTGCACCAGATGGAGAAATGATAGAGAGGTAGCTCATGTGTAGGAAGATTCAGACATGTTAAACGAGCATATAGAAGTTGATTATGTGAACTGGCATAACAAATGTCAGAATCATAATTACTTGCCCTACATGAGCACTAACATTGAGAACCCTCAAGACTTAGTGTTTCCCACTCCAATAATGCCTCAAGGATCACTTTCCAGGAGAAGCTGTTTGCGTAAAATTCTGGCCAAAAGTGAAATGATAATAGGATTTTTCACCCCTCTGTGTTATCAAATCCTCGTAGTACTTGAGGTATCGAACCAATAAGTGTGCTGCTAGCACTAAGGGTATTCTTAGGCTATCTAATTCAAGTGCAATCTAATTTAAATGAGAAAGTTCAAGCAAACAAAACAGAGCAATCTAGAAACAGAGCAATAACTAAAATCAAAATAAAGATGACTGAATTAAGCAATAAAAGAAATGAGAAGGGGTCTTGAGGACCTAGGTTCAACAATCCCAGCAAATTTAGTGACTAATTACTTATCCAACAACCTAATGGATGATCTCTAGGCCATAGATGACAACACCAATTAGATTCATTCTCATGAAACCTAACCTTTCCTTAGCTACAATCAAAGTCATTCTCATAGTGATCACAGCAAGAGAAGCATTAAGAACTATCTATCTAGCCTAACCAGCACCCTAAGCAACTAATCTCTTAGGCAAAAGGAGCAGATTCTAAGTCTAAGTTCAATCTAGCATTTCTACAAACACCTTGTGTGCATGAATGCATAAAATCAGATTTCACATCGCCAGAATGAAATAGGCATTAAGTACACCTAGATTGGAGAGATCTAGCATGCATAATCTTGGATAAGCAATCAGATCACTAGATCTAATAAGATCTAGCCCATATCCTCAATTTTCCTAAGCTAACTACTCAATGTTCATGGAAATTAATTCAAACCCAGAAAATGAAATAAAGTGCATGATTAGAAAGAGCAGAGAAAGATAAGCAAAATTTATTAAACAAGCTAAATCTGAAACTCAATCAATCATTCAGGATCTAACATTAAACCATGAACAAAAAAGATAAAACTACAACTTCAATCCTCAAATCTGGAAAATAAAACGTGGGTGGTGTTTTTAGGGGTTAAAGGGCTATTTATAGTCCAAAAATTCCAAGCCTAGAAGGGTCAACAAAATATAATTCTGGAAGGCCAACTCGCTCTGACGGCGAGTTGGACAAACAAGTAGGTGAATTCTATCTTCTAAAATTCCATCTTCTGAGTTATCACTCGCCAAGCATTTGGACAGTCAGGGAGGGCGAGTCATTATTTCTGCATCCTTGAAATTGGTCCACTCGCTGGTTACAGAGAGTCATGCAGGCGAGCCATGCATCTTGGTATCTTGGAACATGTTCACTCGCAGGTCCACTCAGCAGGATGGCGAGTGAGGTGCGCGGGTGGCAGCTTTTTTCCAACATAAATTCTTGACTCAGTCTGTTGGAGAGTGGTGAGGGTGAGCTGCACTAAATCTGGCCTAGTTTTGCTCCAAAGTTGTGTTTCATGCTCAAGTCCAAGTCTATGAAGCTCCTCACATCCACTATGCTCTAAAATGATCCAAATAACTCCAAAAGTACCTAAACAACTCCATATGCAACATGTATGCAATATGAACCTAAAAGGGACTCTAAAATGATGAGAATGCTATGACTATGGATGCAATGTGAATTAAATAATGCTTCTAAATGTGTTAAAATGTAGACATATCAACTCCCCCAAACTTAGTCCTTGCTTGCCCTCAAGCAAGTGCATCGAACATATAAGGAAGAGAGGTTGCAATGCTGGGAACTCAAAGCCAAACCTGCTGATTAGAGTGCTACAATCAATGTCCTAGTTGGCAGTTCTAAGATGCAATTCAAACAGCCCTACTTAAAGGTTTAGCCATAGCAATCACAAAACTGTTTGAACTCAGCCTCAACCTATATATGCATTCACTTCCACCAATCCATTTAACATTCATTGAGCAGGAAACCATGAATCTAACTATGCAACATCATAGAGCTCGTTTGGTTAGGGGTAAAGGCTAAGAGATTAAAATGATCTCTTTGAGAATCTGGTCAATCAATGCAAAAGGGATCACTCTATGAAATGGATTAGGCTTCAGCATAATGCTAAAGGTGAGAACCAATAGATGCATACAAAAGCATGACTCTATCTACCCATGCACCTAATTCGATCTCAACCTATCCAATCTAAACCCAGAAAATAATCCTAGTCTACCCAATTTACTCAAGGCTTCTTCTTTTTCCAGCCACCAAGATCATAATCTTAAGCTTCTTCCAATCATAAATCTAAGGAGGGGATTTATAAACTGTGACTTCTAGCGGGTTGGGATTTATACACTTACAACTCTTGGTTCTTTTTCCTTCTTAACCATAAGACTTATTCTTTCTTTTCCAATGCTTCTTAGAACCTTTCTTTTACTTTTTGCTACCCAAAACCTTTACTAGAACACTTTTTATTTTCAGTATTTTCTCCCCTTAGACTTTCCTTAGCTTATACCCTTTCTTTTCCTTTTTGCTCTTTTCATTCCTTTCCCTGCTTAGACACAAGCATTCCACACCAAAAATCCAAAATCACAACCACCTAGTCCTAATCTGGTCCAAAAATCATGGACCGGCATCTACATGAAGTCATGCCCTTCTCGGTTCTCACCTAACACCTTATGCCAAGTTAATCCGAAAAGGAGGCCTCACATACACACAACAAGCAAATGATGGTTTGAAATGAGGTAAAGCGCATTGTGGGGAACTACTTGGATTAACAAGATATATGCATGATGGAAAAGGAAATCCAAGTATTCTGTACAATCCACAAGCTCTATTATGATGCACAGATTCGATAATTACAAGTCAGGATTACGGTTATCACTTAGTATAGAAAGGCATTAGATCACAACATGTTTCAGCTAAGGCATGAGATTCATTCAGAAATTCCTAGCATGGTTCAAATTTCACTTTCAGAGCAACAATGAATGCAGCCAACAACTATCAACAAGGGCAGTGAGTTTAGCAAATATAACAACAAGTTAATGGCAGCAGAGTCCTAATTCCCAATGCAAATCTAGACTCAATCCTAAATAGAGTGCAGCTACATGAACACACTGTTTTTGTTGAATGCATTTTTGAAAATTTTCAAATTTGTTTGGTTTTTCTATGCCTTGAATGAAATGCTATGCAATTAGATGTGCTAAAATGAAAAATCTTAATGGACTTTTACGCTAAGTATACAATGCATGGAAAACAAACTAAGAATCAAAAAGCATAGTTAGTAAACTCTAGAACCCTCGTCCAAACTTGAATCATACAGTCCCTGTGTGCATAGAAACTTGAAGGGAAGTTCCACATCGGTAATAACAGATCGGATGCAATTTGTGAAAGGAGTTCTTATACCTTAGTAGCCTCACTCACTGTAGCAGGCGAGTCTCATAGGTGAGTGAAGTCAATTGTAGTTATGAAATTCACACTCGGCCTCTTTTAGCGAGTTGAGCTGGCGAGTCGTACTTCCTCTTTACTAGAATTGTGCAACTCGGCCTTGTTACTCGATTGTACTGCCTCTCATATCTTGATAAAAAAATGACACAAAGAAAACAAAACGAAAGAGCAAGAAATATGACAAGGATACCATGGGACTGCCTCCCAAGTGCGCTTGTTTTGAGTCATTGAGCTTAACTTTGCTCCTTTTTCAGGGTCGAAAAGGTTCATCGAGAAGAGCTAAGGTCTTCTCGGGGATACCCTCATCGGCCAAGTAGGGCTTCACTCTTGGCCTTTTACTGCGAAGTGCTCTCCCTTCTTGTTGGATATTGTGATTGCTCTATACGACAAAACCTGTTGAAATTGGAATGGACCAGACCAATGAGACTTGAGCTTCCCTAGAAATAATTTGAGCCTTGAATTATAGAGGAGAACTTGATCACCAACTGAAATCCTTTTTGGCGATATCCGCTTATCACGCAGAGCCTTATTCCTCTCCTTGTAGATCTTAGAACTCTCATAAGCGTCAAACCTTATCTCTTCAAGTTCATGTAAGTCAATGAGCCTTCTCTCTTGTGCCGTCTATAGATCAAAGTTCAGGAACTTGGTTGCCCATATTGCCTTGTACTCAATCTCAACCGGAACGTGACATGCCTTACCATATAACAGCTGAAACGGTGTCCTTCCTATATGTGTTTTGTGAGCTGTTCGATATGCCCTCAATGCATCATCTAGTCTTGCTGCCCAATCTCTCTTGGATACATTCACCACTCCAATGAGTATGGCCTTAATTTGTTTGTTGGAGACCTCTACTTAACCACTTGTTTGGGGGTGATAAGGAGTTGCAACTTTGTGTCTGACTCCATACTTCTTCAATAAGCTCTCAAAAGCCCTGTTTATGAGATGAGACCCTCCATCACTGATTACCACTCTTGAGACCCCAAACCTTGGGAAGATGATAGTATTGAACAGCTTGATCACTACCTTTGCATCATTGGTGGGAGCAGCTATAGCTTCTACCCACTTTGAGACATAATCAACAACCACCAATATGTAAGCATTACCTCTTGAAGGTGGGTTAAATGGACCCATAAAATCGATTCCCCAGCAGTCAAATATCTCAATATGCAGGATTGGATTCTGAGGCATTTCATTCCGCTTACTGATGTTTCCTGCTCGTTGACATGGATCACATTTAGAGATGTATGCTTGGGCATCCTTGAACATCGTTAGCCACCATAACCCAGCTTGTAAAACCTTATGAGCTGTCTTGAATGTTGTGAAATGACCCCCATATGCTGATCCATGACAATGTTCCAACATCCCTTGAACTTCATCTTCTGCTATGCATCTTCTAAACAGCTCATCTTGTCCCCTCTTGTACAGGTAAGGTTCATCCCCAAAATAGTTGTTCACATCCTTGAAGAACTTCTTCCTTTGGTATTTGTCCGTGCTCTTAGGCATTTCTTTGACTACTAGGTATTTTACCAAGTCTGCGTACCAAGGTAGATCAGAACCACTCAGCTTTGTTTGATTTTGGACAGCCAGTATATTGAACTCGCTGGTAGCACTCGCCAGTGTGCAGGTGAGTTGGTTACTACTCTCTGTAGGGTAGGCGAGTCCTGCATGCGACTTGAGTTTCCCTGTTTGTTTTTCTCTTGTTCTGATAACCGTAAGATGTTCTTCTGGCATAGAGTTGTTTATAGGGATTGGATCATTCACCACCATCCTGGAGAGGTGGTCTGCAACTCCATTCTCAAATCCTGGCTTATCAACAATCTCCATGTCAAATTCCTGAAGTAGTAGAATCCATCTTAAAAGTTTAGGCTTGGCGTCTTTCTTCTTCATGAGATACTTCAAAGCTGCATGATCAGTATAAACAATTACCTTTGATCCAACTAAATAAGACCAGAACTTTTCAAAGGCGAAGACCACTGCTAGCAACTCTTTTTCTGTCGTCGCATACTTGATCTGTGCATCATCCAAAATTCTACTCGCATAGTAGATCACATTCAACTTCTTATCCTTCCGCTGGCCCAAAACTGCTCCTACAACATAATCACTAGCATCACACATGATCTCAAGTGGTAAATCCCATTCTGGAGCTTGGACTATAAGAGCTGACACCAATGCTTCCTTGATCTTTTTGAATGCTTCTAAACACTCAAAATCGAACAAGAACTCTGCCTCCTTGCATAGTTGGCGTGTGAGTTGTCTAGCTATCTTGGAAAAATCCTTTATGAATCTCCTATAAAAACCAGCATGTCCCAAGAAGCTCATAACATCCTTAACCGTCTTAGGAGGCTGCAACTGAATCATCACATCAATCTTGGCTGTATCAACCTTAATACCCCTTGCTGAAACCCAAAACTATTCCTTCCTTAACCATGAAGTGACACTTCTCCCAATTCAGCACCAAGTTGGTTTCCACGCACCTCCTAAGGACCATGCAAAAGTTTGACAAAGTGGAGGAGAATGAAGAGCCATACATGGAGAAGTCATCCATGCATACTTCAACCGTCTCCTCGATCAAATCTGAAAAGATAGATGTCATACAACGCTGAAACATAGCAGGAACATTGCACAATCCAAAAGGCATACGTCTATAAGCAAAAATGCCATATGGGCAAGTAAAAGTAGTATTTTCCTGATCATCCGGGTGTATAGGGATCTGAAAGAATCCACTATACCCGTCAAGGAAACAGTAATATCTACGATATGTCAAACGTTCTACCATATGATCTATGAAAGGTACTGGGAAATGGTCCTTCCTAGTAGATGAATTGAGTCTCCTATAATCTATACACATCCTATGCCCGATAATTATCCTAGTTGGTATGAGTTCGTTCTTTATCATTCCTAACCACAGTCATACCACCTTTCTTTGGAACACAATGCACATGACAGACCCACTTACTATCAGAAATAGGATAAATCACATCAGCATCTAACAACTTAAGAATCTTCTTTTTCACCACCTCTTTCAAATTTGGATTCAATCTCCTTTGGGGTTCTATGCTAGAGTGAGACTCATCATCAAGATGTATCCTATTTGTGCAGAAGCTAGGCGAGATTCCTCTAATGTCACTAAGAGTATATCCTATAACCTTTTTAAAATGCCTAGGAGCAGTCAATAGCATGTCAAGCTGTTCATCACCCAACGCATCATTCACAATCACATGATAAGTTTCATTAGGACCTACGAAAACGTACCTTAGCCCAGCTAGAAGTGGTTTAAGCTCTACCTTAGGCGCTTTCAACTTGAACCAATCATCGTTAGTATCAGAGATTGACGACTCAACTTGGTGTACAATGAGTTGCTGCTGTGATTGGAAAGGAGTGAGTGCCAAATCCCAATATTCTGAAGTATGGACTCCTGCTATAAATGCCTTGATAGTTGGACTTGCCTCTACCAGCTCTTCTATTATAACTAAGCTCTAAATCGGTTTATGAGAATCCAGAATCTTATTGCAGAACTCAGCTTCTACTCTCAAATACCCATCACTAGCTGGCTTGGTCAAGGCTACTTGTAACTGATCCTCAGTTGCTAGTTCCTCTAACAGCTCATCAACTAAGGCATCCATCTCTTGAATCCAAGAAACTTGAGTCTCAATGGCTGGCTTCTTCATAACTTCGCTGATACTTAATTTCATCCTTAGACCTTTCCCAAATTCAACTCGATTTCTCCCCTTGGAACATTGATCACTGTGCCGGCTGTAGCTGTGAATGACCTTCCAAAGAGCAGTAGGTTCTTTGGCCCCTCATTCATCTCTAAAACAACAAAGTTTGTTGGTATATCAACGTTTCCAACTCGAATTGGCAGATCTTCTAGTACACCATGGGGAATTCTCACCGATCTAGCTGCTAGTATCAACAAAATCTTGTATGGCTTATACTCCTTAAATCCCAATCTTTCTGCTATTGACAAAGGCATTAGACTAATTGAAGCTCCAAGATCGCATAGACAGCTGTCAAAAGATAGTGGACCAAGTGCACAAGGAATGGTGAATGTCCCGGGATCAGCCTTCTTCTTAGGCACAACTTTACTTTGTATGATTGCACTGATCTCATGTGTGAGGACTACTGTATCTTTGATATCCTTGGCCTTCTCTTTTACTGCATCCTTCAAAAAATTTTGTTAGGAGGCATCATCATGAGAGCATCCATGATGGGGACTTTGAGCTGAACATCTTGGGCTTGCTTTTTGAATAGAGCTTTGTACTTGGCAGCAATGTTTTTTTAAACCTCTGAGGAAAGGGTAATCTGGGCTTATTGGGTGGGAGCATGAGGGAATTAATTGAATCTGGATTTTGATTCCCAGAAGAGTCAAGTCGCTGTGGACATTGAGTGAGACTGGCGAGTGAGCTCCCTGTGTTGTGCTTAGGCAAAAAAGTTTCTTGAAATTTCTGCACTCGCTCATCTGTATGGCGAGTAGGCATGGCAAGTAGACTTCATGGTGTTGAATTTTCAGCTGATTTCTGATCTAAACCATCCTCCCCCACTTGAACAATACTGTCCTCAGCATCACCAGTGTTCGAGGTGTGAAAAATCAGCTCAAGACGAGTCTTTGAGGTGATTGCTTGCTGATTCTCAACACATAGCAGCCTAGCATTCAGTGCTTCCAGTTTCGTATTCAAAGCATTGTGTGATACGTCTATTCGTGTATTAACCTCGTTAAATTTCTACGCTAACTCCGCAACGGAGTTCTTTTGACCTTGAAGTATCTTTTCTAGCAGCTTGTATACATTTATAGTGATTGGAGGAGTGGGGAGAGAAGTAGGATGAGTGGCGTTTCTGTAGTTGTTGTTCGGCTTGTAACTGCTTCCCTGCTTCTGGACATAGCAAGCCTCCTCAAATAGATCATCGGCTGCATCTTCAAACTGTTCTTCTTCGGAGATAGCATGTACTGGCTTGATTGATGCGTTCAACAACTTGTCTAACTTATCATTCAGTAGCTGGAAATGTTTCTTGCTTGGTGAGCTCAATTCTTCCTCGTTTTTAGCTGAACGATTATCCTCTGGTCCATATTGTCCATCAGCCTATGCAAGATTCTCAACAAGTTCCTAACCATCATCGACATCCTTGTTCAGAAAATTACTGTTGCTTGATGTATCAAGGAATAGGCGGTATTTGTGGAGAATGCCTTGGTGGAATGTACTAGGCAATGTGGAATTGTCATAACCATGATGTGGACATTGTGTCAGGTAAGTCTTGAATCGTTCCCAAGCTTCATAAAATGACTCAGTTGGAAGTTATGCAAAGCTGGAGATAGAGCTCCTAAGTTTGACGGTGCGAGAAGTAGAGAAAATTTTTCCTAGGAAGGCTGCTTTACATCCATCCCAAGTAGTAATGGTATTTGGTGGTAGGTGTTTTTCCCATGATCTAGCTTTGTCATTAAGTGAGAAGGGGAACAGTCGGAGTTTGAATGCATCCTCACTAACTCCATTGATTCTTGTAAGTCCGCAGAGATGTTCAAACTCATGGAGGTGATCCAGGGGATCTTCATTTGATAGACCACGATATTGATGGTTTTGGACTATGGAAATCATACTGCACTTTATCTCAAAGTTGTTGCTTGTAACATCAGGTTGTATGATCCCATGGTGCTGAATGTGGATACCTGGGACATCACTGGCTCCAATAATACGGTTAGGAGAGGCATCCGGTGTTCTCTCTAATGATTCATCTGATCTGGTGTCGTCCATTGTACCCAACTGAACACTCAACCTCTGAACTATGCTGTATAAACCCAGAAACTGTAATCCCAGAAACTGAACTCGGACCCAGCAGATCGAGTGATGTAGGCGAGTGAGCAAAATCCGGGCAGCTGAGGGTGTGACTCGCATTGTACAGGCGAGTAGGAAGAGCCAGTCGTTTTGCACTTGCTGAGTGTAGGCGAGTAAGCATAGTGAGTGACCTGAAACGCACCAAAAACAGAAAAATCCAGTTACACAAGTAACAGAGACTTGATCTTAGAGAGCATAAGACCCATAATGTAGCAAACAAAACACTTAATTTGGCAACAGCGCCAATTTGATAACATGATTTTTCACCCCTCAGTGTTATCAAATCCTCGTAACATTTGAGTATCGAACCAATAAGTGTGCTTCTAGCACTAAGGGTATTCTTAGGCTATCTAATTCAAGTGCAATCTAATTTAAATGAGAAAGTTCAAGCAAACAAAACAGAGCAACCTAGAAACAGAGCAATAGCTAAAATAAAAAAAAAGATGACTGAATTAAGAAATAAACGAAATAAGAAGGGGTCTTGAGGAGCTAGGGTCAACAATCTCAGCAAACTTAGTGACTAATTACTTATCTAATAACCTAATGGATGATCTCTAAGCCATAGATAACAAAAACAATAAGATTCATTCTCATGAAGTCTAACATTTCCTTAGCTACAACCAAAGCTATTCTCATGGTGATCACAGCAAGAGAAGCATTAAGAACTATCTATCTAGCCTAACCAGCACCCTAAGCAACTAATCTCTTAGGCAAAAGGAGCAGATTCCAAATCTAAGTTCAATCTAGCATGTCTGCAAACACCTTGTGTGCATGGCCAAAATGAAATAGGCATTAAGTACACCTAGATTGGAGAGACCTAGCATAAATAACCTTGGATAAGCAATCAGATCACTAGATCTACTAAGATCTAGCCCATATCCTCAATTTCCCTAAGCTAACTACTCAATGTTCATGGAAATTAATTCAAACCCAGAAAATGAAATAAAGCGCATGATGAGAAAGTGCAGAGAAAGATAAGCAAAATTTATTAAACAAGCTAAATCTAAAACTCAATCAATCATTCAGGATCTAATCATTAAACCATGAACAAAAGAGAGAAAACTACATCTTCAATCCTCAAATCTGGAAATAAAACGTGGGTGGTGTTTTTAGGGGTTAAAGGGCTATTTATAGTCCAAAAATTCCAAGCCTAAAAGGGTCAACATGGAGAAAAAGTCAACAAAATATAATTCTGGAAGGCCAACTTGCTCTGACGGCCAGTTGGACAGGCGAGTAAGTGAAATTCCATCTTCTGAGTTATCACCCCCAACGTTTTAGAGAGTCAGGGGGGTGAGTCATTATTTCTGTATCCTGGAAATTGGTCCACTCGCTGGTTACAGAGAGTCATGCAGGTGAGTCGTGCATCTAGGTGTCGTGGAACAGGTTCACTCGTAGGTCCACTCAGCAGGATGGCGAGTGAGGTGCGCGGGTGGCAGTTTTTTCCAGCATAAATTCTTTTCTTAGTCCGTTGGTGAGTGGTAAGGGCGAGTTGCACTAAATCTGGCCTAATTTTGCTCCAAAGTTGTGTTTTATGCTCAAGTCCAAGTCTATGATGCTCCTCATGTCCACTATGCTCTAAAATGATCCAAATAGCTCCAAAAGTACCTAAATAACTCCATATGCAACATGTATGCAATATGAACCTAAAAGGGACTCTAGAATGATGAGAATGCTATGAATGTGGATGCAATGTGAATTAAATAATGCTTCTAAATGTGCTAAAATGCAGACATATCATGAAACAAGAAACCTTATATGCATAACTCAGGAGGTCAGAATTAGCATAAAACCCGTTTCAGTAAAAACAACCGTAGCAGCAACAAGCTCCAACTAGCTCCTCAAGCATCTCCAATGATGAGATCAAGGCTTTGGTTCAACAACTTGCACAAGAACATCAGAAGATTACTAGAGAGCTTAACACCAATGTTGATAGTATGTACAATGATCTTAACAGCAAGTTTCAGTGTCTGCATACTTGAAGAAGCTAGATACGTAGGTAGCTCAGACTGTGAAAGCAATGAGAGGGCCTCAAGGAGCTCTTCCTAGGAAATTAGAGAAGAATCCTAAGGAGTCGTGCAACATGGTTAAGGCTGATGTCGAAAACAGTGAAGGGAAGTAGGAAGCAAACAAAAATGGAAATTCTGGGAAATACAAGCCACTAATTCCTTTCTCGAGACAGCTCATTAAATTGGAAGATCAAGGTGAGTTTATAGTCTCCTATGCTCTTAAGAAGCTGATGTTCAGTAATGCACTTTGCGATTTTGGAGCAAGTGTGACGTTATCTCACTAGACTATGAAGAAGCTGGGAATCGAGCTCATGCAGGATCACAATTCCTCCATTTCTTTTGGAGATGCCTCTTCTAAGTCCCTGCGAGGAAGGCTAGTTGACTTCCCACTTCTCATTGGAAATTGTAAGGTTCCAATAGATATCATTGTGGTCGAGATGGCATGAGGTGGTGCGGTTTCTATACTTATGGGAAGGCGTAATCTGAATACCGGTAGGGCTAAAATCTATTTCCCCAACAAGAGTGTGGTCTTGGTGAACAATGAAAAATGAATATCTTATCCCATCAGAACTTCTAGTGATAGTTTTTGTGGGATGATCACCACGACCAAGAGAGTAGAAATAGTGTTAGAATCAGAAGCTGTGGTTCGGACTTTGTCAATGTTTGATGGAATGTTTGAAAACAAATCAGATGAAAAGGACAGCGTTTGTCATGAGCTTGCAGGAGACTCAGTGGATCATGATGATACTCAAGACTTGGAACCTTTAAACATACGTATCCTTGACAATAAGCTTAATGTAAGTTCTCAGTTTATATTGCACAACATTCGTCTTAAACTTTTTGTAGGTTAGATTGAAACAGGAAGTCATAGACCTTTTGCTGTGAAACCCAATGGAACTGTAGTGTTGCTGGATTCTACAAGAGCTGTATTCCAGACCAAGGACCCTGAGGGAATTCATCATGGAAAGTCATCCGACTAAGGGAGGACCACTCCCCCTAAAAGTCCACTCACCATCTAAGTGGCATACGAGTCAAGCTAATGAATCTAAACAAGCGCTGAGTGGGAGAAAACCCACTAGTACGTAACTTTAGTTTTATGCAATTTTTTGTTTTAAGTTTATTTTCGTTTTGGTTTTTTTTTTTTAGGTAAGAAAGCGATCAAGGCACAGTGATCGATCATTCCACGCTGGGATCGATCAATTCGAGAGCTATTTGAACAAGACGCATGATGTGTTGATGGACCTCCAGATCAAGATTGAGCAATCGACAGAGGAACATGAAATGCGCTCGATCTGACGATCGATTGACAGTTATGGATCGATCGTTTAGAGCTTTCAAAGGATGATGCACAAGATCTGCCGATCAACCTAGCCTTATGAGATCGATTGATCTGACAAAGAGAGCACCAAAAGGAAAACCCGAGGACGATTTTTGAGAGATTTTTCCAAAATTTTCAACCTCCTATAACTCTCTTGATTCTTAACGGATTTTAACTATTCTTGAGTGTAACCCACTCGGATTTTTCTCCTCTTTCTGATTATATCACTTTCATTCTTGATTTGCAAAGGTATAACTCTCTATCTCCATTTTTTATTCTGCAAAAATTGAAGGTTTTTGGGCTAGATGAATATCAAATTTTTTCTTGAATACTTACGCACAATTTACATGTTGTGATTGTTATGCGATGATTTTGAGTTCAAATTACCTAGATTCTAGAATATTTTTGTGTAGAATCGATGCATAGGTTGAAGGAGAATTTAGAGAAAAATTTAGGGATTTCAGTTTGGAATTGAACATGGAACGAATATCTAGATGCATTGCTTGATTATTGATTATGATATTAGATTAAATTGATTGCATTCGCTCTCGTTTACTTCCAAATTCAAGATTCTTGATTTCTCAAACCTTGATTTTTGAGCTTATATCGATGTTTTTTTTCGTTCTCTTTTCAAGAAATGGTTCGTGTAGGTGAAAGGAAACCTTCCAAGAAGGTCATGAGATCCTCGGTGCAGGAAGTGGGACAATCATCCTGTATTAGTTTAGTAGACTAGACTCTCCCACCATGGCCACGACCTGACGGCAGTCCGTTTCTGCCTAGCAAAGGAAACACATCAGATCCAGCTCTAATGAAGACTGACCCTGGATACACGCAGAAGGATCATGACTCTGGTTGGCAGCACCACCACATTGTGTTCTATGACCAACTTTTGAGGAATAAGATAGTTTCAACCAAGTTCGTCTGAACGAATACGCTCGATAAACTAGGAATCCTGGATGATGTAAATGGTATTGTAGGGAGACTCGTTTTGGGGACTTTCACACATCACAACTATCCACTATATCCAGAGCCAGTTTGCCAATTATTAGCATCTTGCGATGTTCACATGGCTGCTGATCCTCATGCTCCAATATATGCTCCTCACTTTACATTCCTTTATGGTGGATCATTGTACACGATGACCGTTAGGGAAATCTGTAAGATTTATGGGTTTTGGGAACTTGCAGAGGGACGCTTGCCATTATAGGACGGTCAGCCCAATTCGGCTTTGTGGCACATCATAGCAGATTAAAGATATTAGGGTCGTGTATCAAAGCTCACAAACATCAGAAACCTAGTGATTCGGATGGTAGCAAAGATTATTGGTTCCACCATTTATGGTAAAGAGGAATCTGGATCAGTACCAGGGCCGAGTTGGAACTACTTCATCATGCTATATCTCCAGCAGTTCCATACCTCTATAGCGATATGCCTCCACCTCAGTAGACGAATCTTGACATTAACTGGGAATTTGTCTTTGCTGAGCTGCTCACAGAACAGCAGTTCAGAGGATCACCCAGCACACCACTGAAAGAGATTATAGGTAGTCTCTTAACTTCGATCTTCATGTATCACAAGTTGGATCTCAGCAGCACAGAGACGATCGAGAGGATCCACTACATGGATGATAGGTTTTTGATCAACTGGACTTACCTGACGGAAAAGACGAAGTGGAGGTACTATGCTCGAGATTGGCAGTCTTGCTGGTGCAAATTTCCAGCACCAGAGATTACCTTAGTCACTTGCCGCTTCAATGTGACTTTCGAGCCTCACCTTAGTCATCGGGATATTGTTGAGATTAAGCCTCTTCACCACACTCATCATACTTTTTCCCGCCGATACGAGGAACTACCCGACTCGTCTCCTCACACGTCTTCACTGCCATACTATACACGCGCTACTGCAGAAGTTACGATAGAGAATGTGATTCCAGAGTACACTGCAGAGTACAACCCTCCTTAATTCTCGGATGACTTCACTGATAGGGAGTACTTGCACTAGGTATTTGAGACTGAGAAGAAGAAGCACTCGATGCTGCGACACTTTTGGGAAGGATTGAGGAAGATCAAAGTGCTAATGCCTTCTTGTTTAGGAGAGCCTTCAGAGAACAGAGCTGAAACGGGCACGAGAGCTACAGATGCTAGGCCCGATGTTGATGGACATGAGCTTGATGCCACATCTGACGAGAAGGAGGACGAGCAGACCTTGGAGTGCCGCTTACCTCCCCGTCAAAGAGCCCCAAGAGATCGAGAGAGCCGCAGCCTAGAGTAGCTAAGAGTTTGATCGACTCTCTTACCCTTTTTCCTTTTCATTTTTTTGATTTTATGTACCTTTTTTAATCTTATTTTTATGCTTAAGTCATGCTTTCTTTAGGCTTATTCTCATAGCGAGACGGTGTGAAGTAAGTCTGGGGGAGGACACTTGCTGTGATTAATGCTATTTTTCTTTCTTTTGTTTTCATTATTAGACATTTTTCTATTTTTATTGAGTATTTTTTTGCTTAAAAAATGATTGTAGGAACTATGATTTTCGAGGTCTATTGCATTGTCATTAACTAAGTACCATTGATTTGAACCTGACAGGTAGGCCTACGAATTCGGGTCATTCGGTTCGGATCGGATCGATTAGTTCGGGTATTGGGTAATTATATAATTTTAAAATTCTACTGAAAATAACCGAACTATATCATGAATCGGGTCAGTTTGGTGATCGGGAATTTAAGAAAAAATAATTTATTCCGAATAAACCTTTTTTTTAAAAAAAATCATTGAAATTGGCCCATCATGGGTCCAATAACATCAGTGGGCTACAAATTTTATTAAAAAAAATAAAGGTAAAATGGGCTTAACAAAGTAAGCCCAAAACTAGAGAATTCTTAGAAACTAATATCTTCCGCCGCCTGACAACTCCCCAGAAGCTCCGGCGGTCATATCTCCGGCGAACGTCGAGGAAATCTAGTTTAAATCTGAGCAATTTCGTCAATCTCACCGCCAATCTCTGCCTCTAAGAGACTCTGATGTCGCCAATCTTGTTTCATTGTTCTCTAGACCAAAAATCAACTAAAATAAGAAGAAAGTCGAGTAATGGAGAATAAGTTAAGAAGCAAAGCATAAGAAGTAGATGAAGAACCAAAGAACCGTAAGAAAAACTGAAGAAAATAGAGAAGAAGAATCGACCCAAAGAAGAGTGGTCTGCGTAGAGAGAAAGCGGCTGAGTTGTTGTTTCAGATTTGGTTTCAAGTGTTAGTAAATTTAGGGTTAAGCAGTTTCGGTTATTGTTTATCCGTTCAAGTTATCTGAATTACCCGATCCGAATGGGATAACCAAAATTTTGCCCACACATTTGCCAAAGTATATGAATTCAATTTATATACCCGAATCGATTTGACGAAAACTCAGTTTGGTTTTAGTCGGACAAATTGGTTCGGTTTGTATTCTCAGGACTACTGACAAGGATCGATTGACTATTGGAAAACTTAGAGACTCACAACTTCTCAGTACCACCCACATCCTCTTGGGTATTCGAATAATCTCATGCCGGCTTCACCCCCAACCTGACTTAGTCTTCTTGTCAAGGGAGTTGGTATGCATATGATTGAGTTCTCTATTCAGTGCAATGACATATTTTCGTGTGTAAGTATGGTTTTGTCTCTCTCAATCATTTGAAGCATTTATGCTTAATCTGAAGTGACTATACAACAAAGTTGTGTGCATTGTTGGTAGATGAGGGTAAATGTCCTTCAATGACACTGCTCCAATGAAGCTACCCTTGCTTACATCCTTTGAGTTATTAAGGAACCAACTAATAAAAAAATACAATGATACCCTAGGTAAGTAGGGAGAAATTGGTTGAAATTAAATGAAATGAGAGGAAATGAATCATATTGAAGGTAGTCTTAAGATTGAAGGAGAAACTCACGTATCCTTTGATCGATATTCCTTCGATAATACCGCACCAAGATACATTAGGAAGTCGATATGGTTCTTTCAGAACACTTGCTTGGATTATGGAGCTCAACCAAGATAGTTACTAAGTCTGAGGGATGTACAAGGTGGTCTCGATTATGTCAGGTAAATTTCATGTGGTTTACTATAGGAATTGAATTGTAGTTTTCCTATGATGAATGAGTTTCTTTGGTTGCACTTTTCGTTTAGTCTTTCGTTTCTTTGCTTGAGGACCAACAAGAAGCTAAGTCTGGGGGAATTGATGTGCCTCATTTTTATCGGTTTTTAGCTCACTAATTCGCATGTTTTTAGAGTCTTTATTAGTGTTTTAAAGTCTTTTCAGGTACAAAATAGGCTAAATTTGGATTATGCACGCGAAGCATGATTAGAGCAATTATGGCGCTTCTGTAGAATATCAGGATCGATCGATCATCACCTAGATCAATCGATCCCATACAGCACCAAAAGCTACACACGACGTGAAGATCGACCAGCCAAGCTTGATCGATCGGTCGTCTCACCACCAGGATTTGCGCCCGACCTAAGGATTGACGTTGCCACAAAGGATCGATCGATCCAGTCTTTTGTGTGATCTGCGTTCGACCTGTGGATTGACTAACTCATGCGAGGATCAACCGTTCCACTGCAGATCGATCAATCAGCACTTGGATTAATTGATCCTCGAAGCTACGAAGACAAACCTAAATTTCATGTTTTGTATTCACGCGTTTTTAGAACCTATAAAACTAGGTTTTTAGATTGTTATTACGGCTGCGACGCTTTGTAAGCCAGGGAGAAGAATTCCTCTTCATCATTGAGAAGATTTCTGAACCCTTTTTAATTCTTTGCAATTCAATTATGTTTTCAATTCCTCTATGAAATTGTCTCTTTCTATGATGTATAAGTAGTTTTATAATCAGGTTTAGGGTTTTCTAGGGAATTAGGAATCAATTATTTAGGAACAAATAGGGCTCGACTTTGTGTGTGCTCCATCTATTGCTGTGTGTAATGCTTAGTTTAGAAAGATCACCTAGTTTATGATCTTAGGTTGTTTAACTTTCCAAAAGCTTGTTAGATGCCTGAACTAGAATATATGAGCAACTAGTCCTTAACCAACGAAAGCTGATGTGAAGGCTAGTTGTGGACATATTAGACCCTATCGATAAAGCATGTTTACTTCTCTAGGACAACAACAGTTTGGATTGCTAAGTTGATAAACATAGTAGTAGACACCACGAAAATGGGTTTGCTAGAATTTTATGTTTAATTCGAGAATTGGTTGAATGTAAACCCTGAATAGTTTTCCTGATTTGATTTCCTATTCCTAATGAATTCCCAATGCCTACTATTTTTAATATTGAGTTTTTAATCGTTTAAGTTGTTAGTTCTTATCACCTTGTTAATTGTTTTGATTTAGCTTGAGTTAGAATTGAGTAATCAATAGTTCAATCATTTGGTTCTTTATGGATTCGATCCCTTCTATACTACTACGTTTGATGTTCACTTGTAGTAGGATAATAGGGTTAAAACCTGTGATATCATATATAAGAAAAAACCTGGGATTAAAGAGTTGAAGGGGAAGATATAAAGAGAGATTGGTTGCAAGAGGTTTTACTCAGAAAAAGGGAATATACTATGAAGAAGTCTTTGGACCAGTTGTTAAGCATGTTTCTATTAGGATTTTATGTCTGCAGTGGTTAATAATGATTTGGAGCTTGAGCAAATGAATTTTAAAACAACATTTCTACATGGTGAACTTATCAAGAGTTATACATGGAACAACTTTAGGTATTTGAAGAGAATCCAAGTAAAACTCTAAGTCTTTTTACTAAAGAAGTCACTTTATGCCTTGAAGCAAGCTCCAAGGCTCTAGAACAAGCGATTGAATGATTTCATGTTGAGTCAAGGTTTTACCAGAAGTAACAAAGACTCTTGTGTGTATGTTAAAGAGATTAAAGCAGATAAGTTTGTCTATTTACTGTTGTATGTAAATGACATTCTACTAGCTAAGGCAAGGTCTTAGAGGTAAAGAGTATTCAGAGTAGTGAATTTGATATGAAATATATGGGTTATGCTCAAAGAATATTGGGAATAGATATTCAAAGGAATTATTCAGAAGGGATATTAAAGTTATCACATTCTGATTACTTAGAAAAGGTAATTCAGAAGTTCATAATGAAATGATTCAAAGGTAGTTAACACTCCTATTGGTGCACACTTTAAGCTATCAAAGGTGAAGGATGATAGTGAATGCATTGATACAGAGGTCACACCTTATACAAGTGCAGTAGGAAGTGTTATGTACTCAATGATCATAACAAGACCAAATTTGGCTTATGCAATCGGATTGGTTAGCATGTGTATGAGCAAGCATGGTGAGATTCATTTGGAAACAGTGAAGTGGTTGCTAAGATATTTGAAAGGATCAGCGTAATCGAGTTTAGTCTTCACAAAAGGAAAAAAGTTTGATGTTCACGTAATTTGTGATTCAGATTATGCTGGTGATTTTGACAAGAGAAAGTCAACCAGTGGCTATGTTGTTGCTGTATGTGTAATATTGTAAGCTGGAAGTTGAACCGGTTTTGAGTTTTTGAAGGCTGGAAGCGAAGAAAAAAATTGGGGCCGCTATATTTTTATTAAAGCCAAATAGAACGATGGCTGATGGGAAGAAGAAATGTCAATTAGGTTTCTTTTTTCTTTGTTTGCTTTTTTTACTAAACACGTTTTCAAATTTAATTGTTTTAATTATATAATAATCTGTAAAGAAGTTTGTTTAAATTGCTTGTTTGGTTGTTCCGTTAAAAAAAAAGGAATGAAAAGTTGTAGTCGTGATTCAAACACATGCCTTAATCAATATTCCAAATACACATACACTACTAGATTAAAGGAAACTAATTTGTATTTTGGAGGAGAAAAATTTTCTTATATTTTTGGGTCCAGAAGCTGGTGCTTCCCCACCTTCCTCCACAAGCAGGATCTAGCTGGAAGTCAAGTCTGCAACATATTATTGCTCTATCCACAACTGAAGCTAATACATAACATTATCAGAGGCTATTAAGGAAGCAATTTGGATCAAAGGTTTGATATCATACATGGGTTTTAAAGCTGATAAAGCAACTGCGTGGTGTGATTCACAGTCTGCGATTTGTTTGTTAAAGAATAACACCTTTTAAGAACGTACTAAGCATATGGTTGTTAAATGCAACTTCATCTGAGAGATTATTGAAGATAGAGAGGTTGAGGTTCAAAAGATTCACACTTCTAAAAACCCTGCAAACATGCTAACAAAAGGCAATCATGTGCACAAATTTAAAGAGGCTTTGGACTTTCTGAAGCTTCTCAGGTGAAGCTACCAAGCAGCTACAGTCGGAGGTCAAATCCAAAGTTGCAATTTGATATGTTGAGGAGTCAATACGAATCAATGTGGAGTGTTGAATAAGTTGTGATGTAATTCAATTGTCTTTGGTTTAGGCATTAAACTTTAGAGAATTGATATCGGTTATCTCAGTTGGTTAAGAACATCTACACCAGAAATTGAAGAAGGTAATTGGGAGTTAGTTCAGTTGGAGAAGAATTGATTTCCGGTTTAACACTTGGTTTAATGTAGATATATTGCTTCTTCAATCTGTTATTCATTATGTTACTATTTCAAAAGCAAAATCTGAAAGCTTCATTTCTAAGCTTCATTTTCTAATCTCAAACATCTCATCTCCAAGCAATGTCCCAAATTACTAAAATCGACTCAAGAACGAGGAAATATGTGACTTGATCCTCTTAAAACTCTAAAATGTAAAAATATACGAAACACGATACTAAAATGAGAGCGTATGAGTCTTAAATAATGTAAGTTACAAAATGTGCATAAAAACTAAGGTAATAATCACATATATCACTCCAACATGAGAAAATCTTGATGAATGGGAGAAAATAGATCAAAACTTCAATTGGGAATATGAAATTTGACTTGGTTCGGTTTATTTGGTTCTCGGTTTATAGAAATTGATTCCAAAATAAACCAAAATATTTTGGTTCGGTTCCATTTTGAAATTAATTTTATCGGGTCGGTTTATTCGAGTTTTTTTTTTTTTGGTTTTTTCGGATTTTTTTGGTTTTTTTTTGAATTTTTTGTTTAAAATATGTAAACAATTCTGGTTAAATGCTAAATTTTTGGTTTAAGTGAAACCGATCGGTTCTATGATAACGGAGCCGACCGAACTGAATACCGAAATCAAATTTTAATTAATTCTGATCAGATTTTAAGAAGAAACCGAAATTAACCGAAAAAAACCGGTTTGGTCGTTTTGGTCATTCTCGGTTTCTTCCGAAGGCCCATGGCTAGCTAGTCCTATGAAGTAGTTGAAGACATTATTGCTTTGTCTCTATATTTCCTATCGATATCGTCTAAGTTTGTTAGGAGAGAAGAAAACCATCTTGGTGGATTATATGGCAAAATATGTCCTTGAAGCCCATTGTATCTTTTAATGGAAATCTCAAAGTTTCTACCAAAAAAAAATAAATTCATACTAAATCATGTGTTATTTAAGTATTAATTTTAAAATTCTAATCAAAATCATGTGTTATTTAAGTATTTATTTTAATATTCTAATCAAAATCATGTGTTATTGATAATATCATTTGTAAATCCTATTTAAATTCACTATTTATTCAACATTAAAAATTTGAATATGCATTTCGTTTTATAAAAAAAAAAAATTGATAAAAATTCTAGTCAACATTAAAAATACTTAGTATTAAGAATTAAATTAGTTTTTTTGTCAAACAAACAGTGTAGACTAAGAAAATTTATCAATCGCCCTATTGTCATTAAGATTCAAGTACTGCCACTCGAGTAAAGACAGTACATACAACACACCACACTGTCGTGAAAGAACTAAACGGTTCCATGTAGCGGCGATGGTGGGACAATCCCTAAGAACATGCAGAATTGATTTCCCAGCCCCCTTACAAACTGGACATATCATGGTTGGCAAGATGTGACATCGAAACCTTTCTGCGTTTGTCATAATTGACTAACGACAACCAGCCAGATGAAACAACGAACTTGTTCCATTACTTTAGCTTTCCAAATACACTAATAAAAACTAGACATATTCTGTGTCGGAGTTGAATCATGTATAAGCCAACGATAAGCTGATTTAACTATGAAAGCTCCATTAGAAGATTCAGTCCAAGCAAGGCGGTCTGATACTCCTGTGAATTTATCCTAAACAAAAGCCGTGAGTTGAACCCGAGTTGATTCATCCACATATGGCATGATAAGAGTCGATTTCCAACCAGACATATCATCCCATTACTCATGAAGCTTCAGATCTCTATCTTGAGTCGGTAACAAGACAAAACCTGGGACATAATCAATAAAAGGTGCCATACCAAGTCAGTGGTCGAACCAGAAGCGTGCGTGTTGACCATCACACAGAATCCATCGCAAATATGGTAAAATTCACTCACGTAGACCCAGAAGAATGCCGCCAAGATGCTGACATATTGCTCTTACTCGTGGTCCAGCTTATGTCTTGAACATCACCAACCTTATATTTAGAATTAACCACCTGAAACCATAGGCCATCATGACCTTGTAGCACACGCCACTTTAGCTTTGCAATCAAGGATTTCTTCATGTCTTCAGCACGCCGAATTCCTAAACCACCAGAATCCCGTGGAGAACAAACTACATCCCATGAGACAAGATGTTGCTTTCTTTTTTCAGGGCTACTGCCCCACAAAAAAGAACGTGAGATTTTATCAGTCTGATGTAGCATTGATTTGGGAAGGTAAATCAAGCTCATAACATGTATCGGGAGCGACGTCAGTATAGACTTTGTGAGTGTAAGTCGGCCTGCAAATCTCAAACAATAAGACTTTCAACCTGTAAGTCGTGACAAGGTTTTAGCAAGAACCTCATTTAAAGTATCCTTATTAATCGATTTCCAAAAAATATGCATGCCTAGCTATTTCCCTAACTCGTTAGTAACCTCGATGCCATTTGTACGGCTTATTTAAATAGATAAGTCCCAAGACACATTCGAAGAGAAGAAGATCTTTGACTTTTCTAAGTTCACTTTCTGTCCCGAGGCATTACAGAGTGATTCCAGAAGACCACGAATCACTGATATTTGTGACACAGAAGCTTCTGCAAAAAGAATCAAATCATCAGCGAAACAAATATGAGAGAGCAGAGGACCACCCCCAGGATAAACAAATTGATTTCAACTTTTTCTCAATGATCGAAGATTCAATCAAGTGGCACAGTCTTTCTAAACATAGAACAAAGAGGTAAGGTGATAGCAGGTCACCCTGACAAGCCCCTGACAAGACCCTGACAAGGCTGAAACTTGTATGTCTTCTCACAATTTCAAATTAATCTCATTGATGGACCCTAAACACAGCTCATGATCTAATGTCTCCAAGAACTCGAGAAATTTGCAGCTTTGAGAGTATCCTCCAAAAAATCACATATAATCCTATCATATGCTTTCTCTATATCCAATTTAAGAGCATATAACCTATTTGGCCTTGTTTCTGTCTCATGCAATGAATAGCCTCTTGTACCACTACTACATTGTCCACACTCAGTCGACCAAGGATGAAACTAGCATGTGCCGGACCAACTAACTTCGAGATAAAATAATAGTCTTGAATAATTTCATTCTCACAATCATGGCCTTAGTAATAGTCTTGAATAAGACGTTACATAATATGTACAAACTGCTTGATAGACTCCGGTTTAAGAACCTTCCCAATAAGAACTATGAGCACATCATTAGTTCCAGCCGATAATACTCCTAAGATAAAGAAACGAAGAGCAAATTCCACAACTAACAATCCCACTGTTTTCCACCACTCCTGATAGAAAACCAGCTGAAGCCCATCAGGACCCGGAGCCTTAAACTTCCCCATGCTCTTGACTGCATTCTCGATCACCTCCGCAGTAAAAGCTTTATCCCAAACAACTATGTCATCACGGCTCAGTGTAGCAAAGCCCGAGCTCGAAAGAGAGTCAACCTTCTAGAAGGAGATCATAAGTTTCTAAAACTAGTGTAGATCCTCAACCCAAATACCTGCATCATTACGTAGCATATCAATCTGGTTATGTTTTCCGACAAATAATTGTTGATGTCTGGAAATACCTTGTATTTCTATCACCAGGAGTGACCCATTTCTCTCTCGACCTTTGAACCCAAAGGACTTCTTCTGTTTAACTTTCNTTGTGAGTTTGATTTTCCAAAAGCTGTAGGATTCGCCATTGAAGATGGGAATCAATTGCTGCAACGTTGTCTCACCATGCTCTGATACCATGTTTAACTTTTGAATCTCTCTTCACTTTGGATCGGACAACAAACAAACGTTAGTTTGTTTCTCTTCTTCTCTTACACAACCGAATTCTTCTTACTCTGTTTTCTCTGTTTTATCGTTAATGCTCTGTTTTGAGATTAACAATTTGCTCTTTCTTTTAACGACAACAACATTACTTTATTGATACTCAAATCAGAGTTATATGTTGTACAAATGCACACATTCATCAAGAGTTATGTCTTCTAAAGACATCTCTTATCCTAAAGTCACAAACTTACAAACTTACAGACACACATTATCGAATATACCTATACACACACACCTATTCGATTTTAACTTAGAAACTATAACTTATACGAATCAGTTTATACAAACTATATTATACGAAAGACATTATACGAAAGACTTTGTATAAAATATGATGAAGACTTTGATCAATTCCAACATCTTCATGCTCCAACACGGTATCAAATTCAGTCAACAAAGACACATTCTCATCAAGTGAATCATCTGTGGGGGACTTAACCAAAGCTTCTTGAACTCGTTCAATCTTCTGGGTTAGCTTTTCCTTACGTCTTTGGATATTGCCAAATACCTCCTGGTTCCATTTTTTTTAAAGTTCTTTGCAGCTTACGAAGCCCCTCAAGCGTACTTAAATCAGACCACCAAAACGTTTAGAGAAGCTCTTTATATCCTTTGTGCTTCAGCCATGCTGCTTCAAACCTAAAGGGACGTTGATTCAGATTAACTTGAATGGCTGGGCACAATTGTAGATAGAAAGGTGCATGATCAGAGGATAAAAACGGAAGGTGCAACACATCCGCCTCATGAAATTATAGTCTTAATTGGGGACAACACAAAATGCAATCCAATCTTTAGGCCACAAAATTACTTACAGATCTCCCCCTCTTCCATGTAAATGGACTTCCTTTATAACCCATATCTATAAGTGATTGATTCTGAATCCAATCCGTGAATAGTGATGAATCTGAAGATAAACTACCATTCCCACATGTCTTTTCATACATTCTAACAATCGTATTAACATCTCCTTCAATTAAGAAAGGTTCATCAATGGAGGAAATAACATGACTTAGGTATTCTCACAAACCCAAGCGACGTGATGCTGTTGGAGCTGCATACACATCGACTAAATGGATCGGTTCCAAAGTTCTACCAATTCGAGCATATATAAACTGTTCTGATATTTCGATAACATCCACTGTACCAACACAAGAGCGCCAAAGAAGCCACAAACCCCCACTCTGGCCAATAGCATCAACACGTACCGAATGATCAAAACTTAAACCTTGACAAACAACTCGCGCTCTATCACCACCAACATGCGTCCCAAATAGAGCATGAATATCAACCTTAAACTTCTTCAACAAATAGCAAACAGATTTTCTAAAATTGGATTTCTTTGCCCTCCAACAATTCCAAAAAATATTATTCATGATCATGAAACAATCACAGCAACAAATAATTTTTGGGTAACAAGGTTATGTTGCCATTGATTCCATGTCATCGTTGCGTGTCTCACTTAACTAAGGACTCTCCTAGTTAATAGAAGCTTCCTGCATCGAAACAGTGGACGAAGTAGTCATTGCATTAAGAGGTGAAGTTTGAATACTTTTCGATGTGTTTAATATATTTCTACTAGGTAGCGAGCTGGAAAATCTATTTTTCTTTTACATCTATCCCAGGAAAGCTTGTACCCAATTCCTACAGTGGGACATGCAAATACAAAATGAATTTAAGTACAAATTGCAGGACGTATTGACGGAAACAAATTTTGGCCATGACTTGGAATGGTTTGTGGATTGCGAATTGCTAGAACTGCGGAACCTAATACGATAACAATTACAACCCACACTCCTCGAGCTCCATCATGTACTCTTTTTTCTATATCTCCATGAATCTAGGAACTTTTGCTTGCATGCGATGGAACATAATTGGATCATAACGGGATTTTGGTCTATACCAGAACCATAATGTCATATTGAGGAGGCCCCCTGCGCCCCGCAATATATGATTCAACAAGAATAGCTGAAGATTCCATCGACACACTACGACCAGTTTCATGATTAAGGTTATGATCTAGACCCAAAGTAGAGTGTGAATTTCAATAGCAAAACTTCCACCAACGCGTCCAACATCTACATTCTCAATCTGTAAACATTTCCCGCATAAGATAACTCATGTTCACCTTTCAAGGACCCGAATACAAGCCCACGCGTGGGGCGAGACTATGGTTGCTTGCTTCGTACTCTACCACCATCTTGTACTTCACCTAAATTCACCTGTCTTCTCGGCTTCACACCCGACTGTATCTCCAAAGGAGGTTCCACATTCGAACCCGTACCAACGTTCCCCATGCTCACAAAGACCATATTCTTATTCGAACTCACCAAAGGGGAATTAGAATTTGGAACAGGTACCATCACATTCTCCTTGTCACAAGTATTCCCACTAGATTCAGGTCCTCTAAGCGTTTCAGGTTCCAATGCCATACTAGCGAAACTATTCTTTGAAGTAGGCTTATTTTGGTTCCTCATCTTAGTAATATCTTTCAGCACCCGAGTAGAAGCACGTCGAGAACCTCCTTCAGAATATACAACACCTTTATAATTATCAACCTGACGCCTCCTAGACCACTCAAGAACAGTAAACCATCTGAAATTATAGGTTGCTCTGCTTGTTGCTCATCAGTCTCATTTCGAGTTGTCCAGCCACCTCCCGGACCTTCTCAACTCGTGGACACAACTGCGCCGAATGTCCATAGATGCCACAACCTAAGCATATTTTCGGGAGTCCTTCATACGAGACATAGTATCTCTACCCATTAACCCGAATTGAGCCTTTAAAGGGCTTCCTAAAGTTCACTTCAATACAAGCACATGCAAATCTCGCACGAAGTGCGTTTCATTAGTGTGATCAACACAAAGCGGCTTTCCCAATCTACTAGCAATCCCCATCATTGTTGGATTATAATCATATCACATTAATCTATCTAAGTTTAGGATTACATAATTCACATAAGTTAGTTTTTATACGAAAAGACACCATTCGTATAGTTGTGATGTTTCGTATAGTTGTAATGTTTCGTATAAGTTGTAATGGTTCGTATGATTGTGTTGATTCATACGAACACATATATTAGGATTTCAAAACCATATGGATTGTGTGTGTAATACTCTTTCTTCTACATTAATAAAATTACTTTAACATGGTATCAGAGCTATTCGATTGAGAGAGGACAAGAAC